>PVLA01006782.1:0-87688 GCA_004027455.1 Hydrochoerus hydrochaeris
CTGTTTCCTGTATGCAACAGCAGAATAATGGTTCCCTCAGTGTTTGCATCCCAGGCTGGTAGTGAGGTAAGGGTAAGACAAGGAATGTTACAGAGCTGTTACTACTGAGGAGTTACTGAAAAACTACTGAAGTGTATAGCAGCTCAGGGTCATGGAGTCTTAATGCACTTCATTCATTTATGCCCCCTCTGAGCATTTACTGTGTAACCCCTGCCAAGCACCATGCAGACACTGATAAATGAGAAAGGACACCAACTCTCAGGGAACTGATAGTCCCGTAGGGGACAAAGGCACTCAAACACGAATGCAAGAGAGTGCTGCGAAAGAACTCTTCTGAGTCGTGTGAGGCAAGCATAGTCTCTCAGATGAAGAGGAAACCACGCCCAGCTCTTGCAGGTGCAAGGGTTGAGTCTGGCTTTAGAATTAGGAGTCTTGGGGATGGAAAACAACACAGAAAGATGTGTCCCAGCTGTGCTTGCCCTGGAAGACATTGAGTCCCACTGGTGTATCAGGACCATGTGGAAGGTTTCACACTCTTCCCTCCTGCACATTCTGACTTGAGTACTGAGAGTGACGCACCTTTCCACTCTCCCACAGGAATAGGATCCCTAGAAGGTGGTCTAAGGAGCTGGGAATGTGGTCGGAGGGCAGGAGGGTAAGCAGTAGTGAAAAGGATATTGATGAGATATGTACACATATTCCCCACCATGAAAGTTTTCATTTTGTGCTACTCATCTGAACATCCTTTACCTCTTAGGAATGTTGGGATGGGGGAAATATTTTGAAGGCCACTGAGCAAAAGTGGTTGATGTGTAAAACATTTGTGACTGAATTCTGTGCAGGCTATAAATGGCCGCATTTTTATCTACACACAAAATTCAGCAGTGTTATCTGCTGAAAGAAAGGCAGGAAAAGTGTGAGCGAACATGACATGACAGGTCAGCCATCACATTCCTTGCCGGGCGCGAGCACAGGCCATGTTTGTAATTGCAGTGATAAAGGGGAGTTCCTTCTAGGCTTGGGTTCCTAATCCCAGTGTCTATTCAGCCATTGAATAGCAGTTTCCATGCTGCATTATTGATGTCCTGGGAAGGCAGAATCCTGTGTGCCCCAGAGACTGGCTCAAGTCTAAGTGTGTCTGAAACCAAGCTGTATTAACCCTACCTCTGGCTGATTTCAACAAGCCTTCCTCCCAGGCCACCATTTTCTTGACTAAGAGCTAAACTTTGCAACCATTATTATCACATCCTTGTTCTTTGTGCCTGTCCCAATGATGTTACACCAAATGCACATCTAGTTCTCATGTCCCCTTCTCAAACACTTAGAGCTGCAGTCTCCCATAGCTAATGGGGGATTGTTGGTACGCATTTGCAGTACCTGATATTTACATCCCTAATGTGCGGTTGGTCCATGTACACAACACATCTTAGTGTCTGTTTTCATCTCCTTTCTCTCCCCTCCCTCCTCATGCCTTCTGTGTCTTGATAGGCTTCCTATTACAGAGGGATCTGCTTCACTACTTTCTATTATTTTTTACTTTGATATACATATATATATATAGTTTCTCATATAAGAGAAACCATGCAGCATTTGAGCTTATGTGTCTGATTTATTCCAGTTAGCATTGTGATCTCAATGGATAAACATCATATTGTTTCATTAGTGTAAGAAACTGAAAAAAAAATATGCATATGTGTACGTATATGTATATAAAAATAATTAAGATAGTTATACTACTGAGTTTGCTGAAGAGAAAGATTTGTACTGGTATTGTTTGGACAATTGAATGCAGCTGTCTTGGGCTCTGGGGGAATGATTTGGGGATGACAGCATGCAATGTATGTACCATTGTTGCCCCCTCATTGACATATTTTGAAATTTTGTTGCAATTTTTCTTCCACTTCTTCTTCTCCTTCTTCTTTTTCTTGTTTTCTTTCTTTTTATCCTTGAATAAAATGGATTTGAAAAATATTTTTTAAAGAATTTAAGAAAATAAAATATGTTTGATTCATCTAAAAAACATTTAAAAATTATGATTTCAACATGCATGCATTTTCCTACAAATAACACCAGTTAATTTTTTATGGAAAAGTAATACTTCATTGTATGTAAATACCACATTTTCTTTATTCATCTGTTGATGGGCATATAAGATGTATCTCTTCTAAGCTTTAACTACTGGAAGTTGAACTACTATAAATATTTATTTAACTGTATCCCTATAATATGATTTTATAACTCTGTTTTGAAGATACCTAGAAGAGGAATAGATGGACCAAATGGAATTTCTGATTTCCATTTTTTGAAGAATGTGATGTTGATTTTCATAATGTTTGTACTAGGTTATATTCCTACCAATAAAGTCAATGGGTTCCTTTTCCCTCCATAGCCTGGCCAGCATTTTGTTATTTGATTTCTTGATAGTGGCCATTCTTCCTGTATTAAGATGGAATCTCAGTGACACTTTAATTTCTACTTTTCTTGTGGCCAACATGTCTCCCAAAGTCCATATTAATGGCTAGGTTCCCATTGTGGTGCTCCTGAGAAGTTGTGGAATCTTCAGGCCCCTAAGTCATTGAGGACACCCTTGAAAGGGGTTGTGGGGTCCAGCGCCTTCCTTTTTGCTCTGCTTCCTGGCTCCTGAGCTGTGCAATTTTCCCTACAACATACCCCTGCTGGGATGTGCTGCTCTTTCCAATGACCAAAAAAGCAAAGAGGTCACTGAGTTTTGAACTGAACTCTCCATAACTGTAAGCCAAAGAAGTCTTTTCTAGGTTAGATGACTCAGGTATTTTGTTTTAGTAATGGATCACTGACTACTGCCTCTCTCTTCCTCTTTCCCTCACAGGCTGCCTTTCATCTGCAGTCAATGCATTTTCTACACAGCTGCCTGATTGACCTTTCCCAAACACAAATATTTAGTGTACTCACTTCTCACTGATTTCACACTGGCTGGATATTAAATCCCATTGCAGGCATCCAAGATCCCCTCAGTCTGTCTCCTCTCAATGGTTCCTCCACTCTGGCACCAGATGGATGTTCCAACAAGAGCTGCCATCTTCATCTCTCTCAGCCACACACAGTGCTGCTCCCATGAAGACTCTGTGCCACTCGTACTGTACCAACTTTGGATCTTCCCCTACCATCAGCACCAGCATCCTAAGCCTGCTCTCTCCACCATGCAGTTACAGCCTTGCATCCCCAAAAGATGGTCCCAGCTCACGATAACCTTCCCCATGGTAGGATTCCTGCTGTTGGACAAATGAGTAGGATTACTTTTTAGTTATTTCCTGAGCTTATGTATAAACCTTGCCAACAGGATAATAAATTTCTCTAGGATAGGGATAATGAATTATAGGTGTATCTCACTAGGCCTGCCACATAGAATATATTTGAATCAAGCTACTTTTTTAGTTTGGTTTGGGTTTTTATTTTGTTTTGTCTTTGGCAACCAATATGAATAGATGTATTTTTAAAAGAAAAATGATCAAATCACACATAGTTTACTATTTAAGTGATTATGCTCATTATTAAAATGGTAAATAAGCCAGACATAGTGGTACACACCTGTAATCCCAGCACTTGGGAGGTTGATGTAGGAAGATTGCTGTGAATTTGAGGCCAGCCTGGGCTACAAAGTGAGTTCAAGGCCAACCTGAACTGTATAGTAAAACTCTATCTCAAAAAGATGAAAAAAATATCAATAATAAAATAAATAGAAAGTATAATTCAAAGTTTTAGGACATGAATATCATTATTGTGCCCAATTTTTTTTACAAATAAATAATAGGTCGTCATTTTGAAGATTATAATGAGTACTTGAGGTGAGTGATGAAGAGGGAGGGGCAGGAGGGGCTAAGCTTAAAGTTACTGATTGGAAAGAACTCACAAAAGGAGGAGAAGCGTGGGAAAGGTCTATCTGGGGACATGGAAGCCTGACATAACACTGCTTCCTTGGGATCAAATATCAGGTGATCTGAAACAAATCACTATGACTTTTGGTTCTACTTTACAAAACACAGTTTAGAGAATAAGCTTGAGTATCCTGTCCGGAGTGCAGAATTCTACAGCACTTGAAGAGCTTCCAGCATGTTTCTAGTTGTGAACACAGTCTCACCACCTGCCCATCACAGAATGTGTTGTGTGTTTGATGGCCATGAGAGTTTTTGGTTTTGTTTTGGTTTTGGTTTGTTTTATTGGTACCTCTATCCATCCTGTACCAGTTAGCCAAAGGTATGGGACAAGCCTACTAAAAAATCCAAAAAAATCTAAAATTCACAGCCTGGTCACAGTATGACAGAAAGATTAAGTGCCAGCTTCTTTTAAGAAATATGTTCTTATGAAAAGATTATGGTAACTGTGTGATACCCACATCTTCCTTACAGGATGACACCTCTGTGAAATGTTTGGTCATGCATGGCAAAAGATGAGGCTAACGAGGGAAGCCTCTGAAGTGTCCTTGCAGCCACAATGACACACCCAGGTCCCTTTGCTCACCCAGAAAGGTCATCAAGAGCTTTAAAGGAGTTTCCTTACATGGGATAGCAAGCTACCCTAAGCATCTCTTCTGTCCTTTCAAGAATGAGGCAGCAGAATGAGGAGCAAAACAGATATAGGGTAAAGTCCACACCCCCGGAAACAAACCTTAATCAGCTAGGAACAAGCATCAGTGGATAAAGGCCTCCTGGAAGGCAATCCTTATACCCTAACGCCTGCCTTCGATCATGCTCTGGGGAAAACCCAACCCAAGACAATCTCAAAAGCAAGCCATGCTTGAGAATCTAGATTCCTAGCTAAGGAAGCAGTAAAAGATTGTAATTCAGGCAGTAACCCCACCAGATTACATCCCTTAGAGATGTAACACTCATCTTCTGTTTGTGTAAGTACACTCAATACTGTCTCCACAGTGACAAAAAGTATGGTGACACATTTCTCCTGTGTCCTAAGTGTTAAGTGATGTGTGACTATATTTTTATATAATTTTATTTATTTATTTGTTTATTATTAAGAGACACAATTGAACATAATTTCAATACAAGATAATTAGAGAGTAACAATGTTTACTACATTGCATATTGTTGTCTTTAAATTAGTTATTCAGAGTACAAGATATCATCATTTAATTGTTCAAAAATATTAGCAAAAAACTTTCTCTTTAATAAATTAAGAGAAACTGGTAGTGGAGAACCATCAGCATCTCCTGAAATCTGCACCATGTTGGAACTTGGGGTGCTGAGAAAATAAGTAGTCAGCTCGCCTCTCTGGTAAGTGGCTGTGGCTGGGTAAGGCGTGGCCACAACAGTGCAAGAACCATTGTGTCTCCTGAGATCCATGCCATGTTGGAACTTGGGGCACTGGGAAAACAAGCAGCCAGCTCGCCGCTCTGGTAAGTGACTGTGGCCTGACAAACCACTCCAGGACGAAAGCCATTGGCATCTCCCCATTAGCAAGTGGGAGCCAGAGATCTGAATATCTCTTGAGAGCTTGACTATATGCAATATAGCAAAAAGGGAGATTTCTTTGAAGGCAAATATTTTTATCACTGTTTTGCTCTGTTCTGATTAATGATATTGTTCTATTCAATATTCTGTTCTTATAAGTTTGGTATCTCCTTCAATTTTGTACCTGATTGAATGAACAACAATGGTGAAAAAATGAGATATACTATTGTACCTATCACCGTTATCCTGGTAATCTGCTGTAAAATTTTGTACCAGTGTCACTACACTATCTCAATTGGCTTTGTTTCATCTTGTTCTGCTGTATTTTACCACCTTCAAAATAAAAAAAATAAATAACAACAGCAAAACAGATCAGTAAGGAACTGAGCAAGCTGAAACAGATAATGGACTTAAAAAGCAAAAAGAGGAAAAGAAAGTGCTCTAAAGGATATAACTGCATGTATGTTTAAGTGTGTAGAACTGATAACCATGTTGCTAAGTTTTTGTTGGATTGTTGAACAGAACTGTTTGCAGCTCACTGTTATAATGTCCACTTCATATGCTTTAATTTTGTAACTTGAACAACTATATCTAAGATGAAAATATGTAAGTTATCAACTAAAAAAAGAGAAACTGGTAGTATATTTTAAACATGTGTGTGTGTGTGTGTGTGTGTATAATTTCTTTCAGCTAATAATAGGGAGACAATACAGTGTTTACACATGGAAGTCTTATTTATTTCACTTATTATCTGGTCTGTACTAGCATCCATTTATGTATAAAACCCTCAAATTTGTCTTTCTTTATAGCTGAGTAATACTCCATTGTATTAAAATACCACATTCTGCAGTTGATGGGCATTTTGGTTGTTTCCAAGATTTATCTATTACAAATTGTGCTGCTATAAATATGGGTGCACATACATTACATACATTATGATGTTTTCTATTCTTCTGGGAAAATACCCAGAAGAAGAATAGCTGGGTGGAATGGAACCTCTAATTCTAGTGTGTTCAGGCATCTCCACACTGATTTCACAGTGATTGCACCATCTATGCAGTCTACATTCCCAACAGTTGAAAAGGATTCCTTTTCCCCCATAGCTCAGCCAGAGTTTCTATTGGATGAGTTTTTTGATGACAGCCATTGTTTCTGGAATGAGGTGGAATCTCAGTGTTGTTTTAATTTGCAAATCTTGAATGACCAATGATACTGAACATTTTTTCTTATATTATTTGCTGCTTGTATTTCTTCATCTGAGAAGTGTGTATTTATCTGGAGTTCAGGAGGAGCCCAGGCCACTCTGGGGAGGGCTGAGGTTCAGGAGTCTTGTCACCATCTAGGTCCATGGCTGTGGCTAGACTGGAGAGGAGGCTCCCTTGCGGACAGAGGATGAGTGGGAGAAGAGGCAGAGGTGAGGACAGAGGCTGGGAGCAAGGGAGCGCCCCACTCTGTGATATCAGCAACCCCTCAGCCCCTCCCCCAAGATGTCACAGTGCAGGGGTGGGGCCTCCACCTCGCCATCCCCAGGCTCATCTCTTCAGGAGGCCTCCCCCAAGGTGGCACTGGAAGACAGAGAAGGGGACCCAGAGTCAGGCCCAGATTTCAAGACGCTTCCCCTCAGCAACACAGGTGGAAAGTCACGTGTGTTGGTTATTTACCACCTGGCAGAGGCAGTGGCAACAGTGCTGAGAAACATTTATGGTAAGTACAGAAGGGCAGAGAGAAGCAGGGTTATCAAGTCTGAGTTCTTTGTATGATGTTTGTTTGTTTGTTTGTTTGTTTGTTTTTTGCACCAGAGATCAAACTCAGGACCATGTGCTTGCAAGGCATGCTGCTGAGCTAAATCTCCAGCCCCTAGTCCTGAGTTCTTTGTCCCCTTTTTTTCCTCCTGTGTGAATCACTCTGCTGGTTCCTTTCTTCCCAAACAACAATTGAGCCCTTCAAATCTCCTCACCCCAACTCTCTGTCCTGGAAGCCCTCTGTGATTTCCACTTTAGCCCTGTTTTGTGAGTGAGAGACTCTGCCTTCTTTCCAGGGTTCTTCCCTCATGCCCTCTGGTAGGAGGGGAGCCCCCTGTGGGACAGGGCAGGGGTTCTTTTTATAGGTAAAAAGACTGGAAGTAAGCAATTCTTACAACAGTGGGCAGAGGTTGTATAATGCATTTTTAAAAGTCCTTTCATATTCATGACTGATTTTGGTGGTTCCAGGTGTTTGCTACTAAGTGTATTCAGAAGATTTTTCTCTTCCTGTGTTCATACCGTGTTAAAAATTTCCTGGAATGGTGCTCTTACATATGGTAGGAGAGATGTCTAAATGAGCAAAGTTTAGTTTCCTAGTTGTGTCTTGAGGTGTTTTTCTGCCAGAGATGGATTTACTGAACATTTTAATGAATTGACTCACTCAGCTTTTGGTTTGTGTAGACTATTACAGGTCCTTAGGAAAGTGTTACTCACCTAGTTTGTGAGGACCCATACAGTGTTTTCTGACTGTATTCAGTACTCAGGGCTTATGAAGTGACTGTACTTTACCCATTGTTTTCCAACACCGTTTCCTGTTACACTTCTTACTACTAGAGACGTTGCAAGACAGGAGTTGAGAAGGTAAAGTTGCTAATAAAATTGGCACTCAAGTCTTATCTAAAGAAGAAAGAGGGGTTTCTCCTCTGATCTTCACAGCTGTGTTGAATACCATCTTATCAACCATTTATTACTGTTCTTGAACATATTGTATTAAGCATAGGAATGATTTTGACTGGGAGCATTCTCACTTCCATACCACCCCAAAGAAGCCATCATGATTATGTGATCAAGTTTTTCTCCCTTTTGTGAAGGTGTCCTCATTAAATTAACACCCCTACCCCTCCCTAACTGCCGACAGCCAACACTTCACATTTTTAAAAATGTATTAGTACATGTTTGAGATGCATAACAACTGTTTTCATTATGGATGTTTGGTGCATATACGAGACACATCTTAATTCTTTCTATGTCCCCTTCCCTTCCTCTTGTCTCACTGCATGCATCTCTTGTCCCCTCTCCATCCCCAGAAAATCTCTTTGTGTCCATCTCTTTTATTGCTCTGAAATCTCTCTCTATTGTGAGTTTCTCATATAAGACAAACCATGCAGTCATTTATCTGGGGAAAGTTAAAAACTGATTGTAGGGAAGTGGAGAAGAGAATTGTGAGGAGAGCCTGGGATGAGCATGGGGGAGGGAGAGATGGAGAGAGGCTGGTTAACAGGTTCGGGGTGCAATGAGAAGAAAGAGACATCTTCTGATGTTCCACAGCATAGTACAATAATGATGTTCAAAACAATTAACTAAATGTCTTATAATAGCTACTAGGGAAGATTTTGTATATTCTCAGGACAAACAAGTGGTAAATGTGTGTGGTGACACATATATCAGTTACTCTGATCTCATTATTATCTATTATGTACATATTATGGGGCACCCAGAACTTGGGTATTTATTCCTTGAGGAAAATGTTCAGGGGATTGCAGCTGAATGTTCTAGACCAGTGCCAAGGCTGGCCAGGCTTGTAACAGGGGACAGGGAACAGACAGGGACAGCCAGATTCAGGTTACAGTGAATGAGTAATCTGCTTCATACCAGACTGGGAAGGAATTTTCCTCTGGAGTCATGCAGGCCTCAGCGGAGACATTATTTCATGTGTTAGCCCTATGGTATCACAGCTCATCTATCTGAGCTCAGTCACAGCCATGGATGACAGCAAGTACTGGTCCATCATCAGCCACCTGCTTTCAAAATGAAGATACATACACAGCCTCAGCCAGACTCACTAATGAAACTGAAAGCCAATTTAGGGAAGTCACTTCCATACAGCCCGCACTGCTCACAGGTGAGCGGTCACTCATGGGTCTGGGAGAGGGTGACATGGCGGTCCTCCACAAAAACAAATGGACAATGATGAGTGAATAAGATATTTCAGATAATACATAATGTAATAATTAAAGTTATCATTTGTGAAATTGTCCAAATAGTTTATAAAATGTGTTTCAAATAATAAGTTGATTTTTGGATATTAAAAACCAAGAAGACTCTATAAGTGTGAGAATAAAGAAGATTTAATACATTCCCACCAGCTTGAACCACTGGTGGTACCCATATGTAGATTGTACAAGTGGAGTTAATCACAGGCATATGTCTTTTCACTAATAATGTTGGGGCACAAGTATATGATTAGTCAAGGCACAGTCACAGAATAACAAACTTACAGGTATTTCGTGGTAAAGCTGGAGATCAGGTGGAGGCCTGTGACCGTGCTCCTGCTCCCTGTCACACAGCTAGCCTGCTGACTTCAGCCGGCCTTGACTGGCTGGGTCCAGCTGCTTTTCTTCTGATAATGTCCTGAGTCAATTTGAGTATTTTCAGCTTATGTTTCCATTAATTAAGAAAATATATTGCTTCTAACTGGCTTTAATGACTTTGGCTGGGGCAAAGTAACCCAATCAAAGATATTTTTAACTCTGCCTGCTCCACTTGAACCCTCCCCCCTCATCAAGACAAAGAAGTGGTAAATTTTTTTGTTCCTATGTTTTGATAAACAATTCCTTGTCAGCAAATGTATTTAGAGTTAGTTTACCTGGCAATATATGACTTCATTCAATCCAAGTAAACAATCATGCACTGCCTTGTACTTCCTGCTTGCAAACTGTATTTAAATTGAACATGAAACTGCCTCAGTTCTGATGATTTGGAACTGAGATTCCCATTAGCCTGCTAGTATAATAGACAAGTTGTCATCTAACTCCTTGTTGCAAAGAATCTTCCATTGAGTTTAATATTGGTTTTCCTATAACAATAAAATTAATCAAAAGTCACATGATGAGAAAATAATTCACATACCACTGATGGTTAGAATTGAGAGGACTCTGACAAGTTCAAACTAGAGCCACTTGACAGTGAGACTTAAGACATCATGCCATCACACTGCTTAAATTGATATTAAAGAAGTAAAGGAAAAAATTCACACCCAATGCCCAGGATGGGTACTCGAGCAGGAAGAAATCAGAGAGGATAGTAAATAGATGCAGAGGCACAAATGAATAGGAGAAATATCTTCTAATGTTTCACAGCACAGTACAGTGATGATGGTTGAAAACAATTGCTCAAAGATTTGAAAATAACTAGAAGGGAGGATTTTGTATTTATACAACAGAAAGAAATGACAAATGTCTGAGGCAGACATGAACGTTACTTCAATATGTACATTTACTGTGGATAATTTAAGAGTATATTAAAATAAAAAACTACCAGTTCAAAACAGTCAGACAATGATGGTTGAATAAGATGTTTCAGACAATGTATTACATTTAAATGTAATATGGCTAATTCGTGCTTTCACTTTGGAAAAGATCCAAATATAAAATATATCACAAATATTACATTGATATGAGAATCTTTAAAAAGCAATAAAAATCCACAGGACTAAAACAAATTTGCATCAAGTATAATTCAGATCATTTAACAAATTATCAATATTCACGGTGTCTACTACTTGATAAGTAAAACAAAAGAATTAAAACACTTTTATTTATGTAACTGTGACATAGCATTTTTGCTTATGAGGTTGTAGGAAACAATAAGTTATGTCTTTTCTGTCAAACAGAAATGTGTCCTCATCTTGGATTCTAGCGCACCCTAGAGAGCCCTTTCTGAACACACTAAGTTACCATAATGCCTCAGTTCAAATCCTGGGAGCACAGCTCCAAACCAAGGGCAGCTTTTTCGCGAGCCAAGGCTGTCTCTCCACATTCCTACTGGCTCTGCTCTCTCCTACAACTCTCCAGGTTCTCCTCACACCACCTGAGTTAGCCAATCACGATAGATTGTGAGCCTCCAGCCTGCCAATGGGAAAGAGGCCAGCTGCTCCTCCTGCATTAGGGAGAAGATTGTCCACCCTGCTCTGTCACACACCCACAAGCCTGCCACCTCATGCCTGTGACAAAGCCCTGTGGAGAGCTTTTGGCCCAGTCTGAGTGTATTCTTTCTAGTACCAACAGTTTGAGTCTGGGGGCTGATGTCCAAGGAGGTTTAATTATTGCCTGTATTTTCAAGCTCTGTTCCTTTCCTAGAGACATGGACATTGATGACACAATCTACAAAACAGTTAATTATTCTATGATATCACAATTCAAACTCATTTGGGTCCAAAACCCTAAAACCCTGAGAGATGCTTGTGAGATAAGGTCTCTGGGTTCTTACTTCCTGTCTCTTAAATATTTCATAGAATTCTTTTTGGGTTTGATCAAAATGATGTAGCACTTAGGGGCAAAGATGCAGCCCAGCAGCCCTGCACTGGAGGCCAAGATGGAGAAGACCTCCATGGCCACCAGCACCTTCCCTTTGCTGCTGTGATACACGGGGAGGAAGGTGACCCACACACTGCAGAACACCAACATGCTGAATGTCAGGAACTTGGCTTCATTGAATGTGTCAGGCAGGTTTCTGGCCAGGAAAGCCACACTGAAGCTGACCAGGGCCAAGAAGCCCAGGTACCCTAGGACACAGTAGAAGGCAGTGAGGGAGCCCTTGTTGCACACAATGATGGTGTGTCCATTTGCAGAATGTGCATCTGTGTCAGTGTATGGTGGGTTTGTCCCCATCCAGACTCCACAGAGAGTGAGTTGGACCAGGGTGCAGATGGGGATGATGTAGTTAGGAGCCCCTGATGCCAGTAACTGCCTCATATTTCTGCCTGGAGCAGTGACCTTAAAGGCCAGAACCACGGTAAGGGTTTTCGCCAAGACACTAGAAATAGCCACAGTGAACCCAAGGCTGAATGCGATCTGCTGGAGGATGCAGGTGGCTGTGTTGGGACGGCCAATGAAGAGCAAGGAGCAGAGGAAGCAGAAGGTGAGGGAGATGAGCAGGGTGTAGCTGAGAGCCCTGTTATTTGCCTTGACTATGGGAGTGTCTCGGTGCTTCACAAAGACTCCAAGAACAACAGTGGTGATAAAAGAGAAACACAGAGCTGTGCAGGCCAGGGATATCCCCAGTGGATCCTGAAGAGACAGGAATGTTATGACCTTCGGGAGGCAGTGATTTCTCTCACTGTTTGCATATTCCTTGAGTGGGCACTGGAGACAGTGCTGTGCATCTGGGGAAAGAAAGTCAGCATTTCAGTTTTGTGGATTCCTCGTTGGTATCACATGGATGTCCTTGGTCACCTCTGCATGGTCATTGGGAGTGTCAACTGCCTGTGGGGACACACTAAGACACAGGACAGTCAGAACCTACATTCCCCACCAAGGAGGTTGCTCAGCAGCAGATGAAAGCAAACCCATTCGGGTCGGATCAGAAGTGCACAGGCACACTGGGAAGGTGTCCCCTTCCATGGTCCAATGTGTCACATAGGACATAAATTCTTACAAACCCTGTCCTTTCCCCTATGGTCTTCTACATGATAAACTTTCTACAGACACCTGAACTATTTACCTAAGAAAACCAAGGCAAATATTTCTTTGATTTATGCCCAAAATGAAATAAGCTACCTAAACATCCTGGAAAATCTCAATTTTGATTACTACCCTAACTTCTACTATTTTTTGTTTTGTATATAGCTTTCTATCCAGCAGGATAAATCTTCCTGTGTGGTGCATTTATATTTCTTTGTAACCAGTCTTGTCAGTGTTTTTGTATCAGTTTTGAAAATTGTTTGACTGCAGGGAAACTTTTGGAGTTTTGAGTGGCATTAAATTGCTAGTATGCAACTAACTTTTTGATTAATAGATACTTTAATATGTTTATTCAATTATTTATATTAGATTGCACTCTTAGAAGTTGTTATTCATTTGCACTCAAAAGTATCTGTGCACTCTTCTGTAGGTTGCAGGTATAAATATTGTACACTTTCCTTGCCCTGTGGTCCCTGCTGCAGCTCCTATCTGCTCCTGTGTGCTGAGTGCAGTCAGGCAGCCTGGGTTTATCAATGGGAAATCTGTGCTTCAGAGAAATCCTATTTTGTGAAAACAGTCAAAGCTGGCTACTCCTGCATTCAAGGAACTGTTTCCCTCTAACACTCATGTCACAGCATGGCATTTGGAGGCTGAGTGATCCTCTGCCCCCTCTCTTTCCTGGGAGACTAACTCCTCTTCATGGACTCCTTTTACCCAGGCACGCACTCATCAAATACAAGCATCTTTGTGTAGAATTACAGGCCCCAAAATCTGTATTAATTCATTTCTTTTTCATCTTTTACACATTTCTTTGGTCTTTGAATCTTTCCTAATAAAAAAGTTATCATTTTTTTATCCTGGACATGACATAAGATAAATGTGTGCTGAGAAATGACATTAAAATATGAATTACATGGTACTAATGGGAATTAATTTATTATAATATATTATAATATTCATTTTTATATTATGAAGAGTAGAGGGTTTTTGCATTATAACTCAACATTTTGGTTTGAAAGTAATTCAATCTGATCTGATACATAACTGCTTAAATATGCATGTTGGGTTAAAGCCATTCTTATGGGAAGGGTCCACGTTTCGTAAAAATATTATGTATAATATAATAATATGTTCCTTTTCCATATAATATTGTGTTGCCAAGGTCAGGGTATTCTATTGCTATTGGATGTTAAGAAAGAAAGGACCTTAAAATCAGTGTCACACAATTGAATGCAGATGTCTCATGCTCTGGTGAATGATTTGGGGATGACAGCACACAGTGCTTATTATCATTGTTGTTCCTCCTTGATGTGTTTTGAAATTCTGCTTTCTTTTTTTATTTCTCTTTGAAATAAAATGGATTTGAAAAAATAAATAATAAAATCAGTGTCACAGTTGAGCCAGATGAAATGAGCACTGCAAGCGAAGACCTTGAACATGAAATGACAGTGGCAATGTTTTTAGGGTGTGCTGGAAGAAGCCTGGAATGCATGAATGGAGAGTGAAGATGCACTATGAGCCCACTGCCCACACACTGGGTTTCTTTGTCTTCAGAGGTCAGAATGAGAAAGAGTTAGCAAACAGCACTTCTGCATTTTCTACCTGTCTTGTTGGAAATGTGTCTCTCTGGGCAAAAGACACAGAGAAAACAGCAGACAGGTTTTCCTTCCTGTGGAATTTTCCTGAATCCTGCAGCACAGCTCTGGCTACATACAGACTGAGGAGTCTAGGGGAAAATAAAATTATTGGTCAGAGTATTGCACTTTGTTAGCAGCTTTTACCAGATGTCATCCTCTCCTCACAAGGATTTCAAACTTCAACACATCTATCTCACCATGCGTCCACAGAACCTTCACCATACTGATACTTCTGACTAGTCCATTCTCAGTTACTATGGGTGGGTATAAGCTTTCTTTGTTATCTAATTACGTGTGTTACCACAGCTCCTGTCACTTTAATTTTACTCATAATCAGCAACATCCCCTGAGGTCTCTGTGTTTTTATCCATTGTAGTCATCCAAGAGCTTTTGGGGGCCATGTTGTATGTGGCTCTGTGAACTTGCATGCCTGAGAAACTTGTTATAATGCCCTCATACTCTCTTGGGCTTTGAGTTGAATACAAGCAGTGACTCCCAAGTAATTGCATTTTAAGGGCTGTGTCCCCAAGGTGGCTCTATTGAAAGGTGTGGGAATCTTTATAAGGCAGGGCCTCAAGGGAAGTCTCTAGGGCATTTTTGTTGTTTTGAAATGCATTATTGGCCTGCAGTGTGTTTTGTTCTTTGTCCACCACCATCTTTTTCTTTATCTAATCCTCTCTCTCTTTCTCATACACATGCATGAATACAAACAGAGAAACTGAGAACACACATGGCTGTTCCTTCACCTATGGAATTCTGATGCCAGCTGTGGCACAGAACTCCAGAAATTAAGAACATACAATGAATGCAGAGTACATTTGGAATATAATTCAGGTGCAAAGTTGTGTGAGAAATCTACAGAAAGACGACATGCAATCATTTTGGTGTTTTGCCATGGCAATTGGAACAAAGGCTGAAAACTGAATGGTATCCAAAACGACTGAGGAAAATGGGAAAAATACTTCTAAAGATGGCTTATTACTCCAGAATCTACAGTGTAATTCTGCTTCAAAATGCAGTGTGAATTCTGACTACATATAATTAAGGGATGGAGCATATATGGAGAGAGACTGATGACAATACATCTGCATCTCTCTCTTGCTTTTTATAAATTTATTCATTTTTTCTTACTGTATGAATATATTCACCCAAATTTTTTCAAATGTTCACTCTACACTTGCTCTTTTGCAGGTGTTAGATCAAAATGTATTATAGCAACTTTATGTAGTACAAACTCAATGAACAAAAGATGAATTTAGTGCTGAGTAAAAGGCCCCACACTTAGTCACATCTCAGGACTACATTTGGATCCCTCTGTGTGTGTCCAATATTGAAATGAATCGTACCTCTGTGAATCCAATAGGCCACTCTACCATATCGTCATAGATGACTAAGCCTTGGTCATGAGGACTCTTAGAGACAAACTCTCCTACTTTAATCAGCAACCTAAGACCAGCAGGGAAGTTCACATTGTTCTGGATGTCATACCATGCCAGAGGGTGCCTTTTCTCATCCAAGGTGATCTGATGTCCACCACTGTTTATAAACTGGATTTTCTTCAGAAATGGATGAAGCTAGAGAGAGGCATAATTCTGAGATGGATCCATTTATGTTAAAGGTGTAGGGTCCAAAGGAGCTTCCAAACTTTACCTTTTCTATCTCCCTACACTCAAATTTCATTGCAATAGGAACTCAGTTTTTTGGAGGGGTAGGAGTTGAAGTTAGTCAGCACTTAAAGGTCTGTAGTGAATAGAGCTAGCCCCTTCTCCAGAAAAAAGTGGAGTACTTGTGACAAATAAGAACATATATGAACTATTATCACAGGGTGGTGGTGGTATAGACTGTTTCTATGCTGACCAATTAAGTAAGTTTATGGAGTATTAGAAGTTAATCATACTTTTCCAAAAGTGCAACATGAGTGCAACATCAAGTATGTTCACTTTGGCTGTGATAGCCCAGTGCAAACCTACGTCTGAACCTATTCAAATGTAGGTTTTGTGCAGTATCTTAGTTTATGATTTATATATTACAATTTTAAGAAGGCATAGCAGGTAGGGATTTTTTTGATGAGAATATGAATAGCTTGTGAAATTTAGAGAATAATTTATACCCAGATATAGAAATGAATTCCTGTGTCCTGCATCTAGTGAGACTCTGTGTAATGATTTTTTTTTTTGCTCAAGGGAGTTTTTTGGCACTGTTTTCTTAGCAGTGCTATATAATTAACCAAAAATAGGTATCTGACTCATTTTTTCTTTAAATATTTTAGAATGCCCACTTCTATCAGCAGAAATCTTTGCAAAAAGATAACAGTTACAAATTACCCATGTGAAGATCTCCTGCTCATTTGTGCATTCTTCTTCTGATCTTAACATGAAAACATAATCATGATGTTGCTCAATAAAATACTTGTGGAGACCAACATAAGACAACACATGTCTCAATTCTGGAGATTTACCTGCCAAGAAAGAATCGTAGGCTGCTTCCTATCTTCTGGAGATCCCATTTGCATTTTCTCCAAATTCACTGCATGGAGCGCATGTCCTAATGCATATACAGCATTATAGATAAAATAGCTTGAGTCCGAGATGGTCATCATGTCAATGTTTCCAGGCAGAGACTCTAAGGAAATATTTGGTTGGCAGACTCCTATCCTTCCACAGAAGGACCCAGCGGGTGAACAATCCAAAAAGGAAACCCACAATTTATTGAAGTAAAAGTCTTGTGGATATTGGGAAGGGTTGGCTGTCTTGAGAAAGTGTTTGAAGCCAGGAATTTCCCTCTTATGAGGTGAAAATGATAAGCTTCCATGGAAAGAGTGCAGCATGTGGTCCGTCTCATACACAACCATATCCCACTTTGCCGTCATGACCCACACCTTCCCTGTGGTTAGAAAGTATTCTGCTGCGATGTCCACAGTGATGAGACTCCTGACTTCCCCATACAGGATGTGCACATTGGCAGATGAAACTCTGATCCTACTCATAAAAGTGGTGTGACTTGATCCATACACTGTTTTAATGACAGGGAGCTTTTCTGTCAAGGCCACACAGATATCTTTCTTTAGCATCTCTGTTTTCAGGTCTCCCAGGAACTGCTCCCCTTTCACATCATCAGATATAAAGACAGCCACCCACCTCCAGCCAAAATGCAGCAATAATGAGATCACTGCATGGACCAGAGTACTGTCCTCGGGGGCCATCTGATAGAGTGATGGATACTGGTGTTTGTCACTGAGGCTGGGATCAAAAGGTCCATATGTGATCTACAGAAAAAAGAAAACTCTGAGGTTGAGTATAGGGGTTTTGATTCTAAGGGGAGGTAGTGAGACAATTCTGTCTATCAAAAGGCTACAGAATAGAATGTCAGAAGAGTGAAAGGCTACTATGGGGATTGCCCAGTTCTCTCATCCTGGGCACACAGAAGACCACAAGACCAAACATCCTAACACCATTGCCACTAGGATAAGAGAGGTTACTCCCTGAACAAAGCCAGAAAGCAAGGACAAAACTTCATGAGCCCCACCTCTTGTTTTTATCACCTGCAGTGGGAATGGATAAAGGTATGGACTTTGGAAAAACCATCAGCAAAATAACAGTGTATGTTTCCCACTCATCCCAATGTCAAGCGTATCAGTGCCAACTCTCAGCAAGCACAGTTTTCATGATAACCAAGTAAATCTTTATATTGTGGCTTCCTTGGCATTTGGACTCAATTTATTACAACAATCTGAGGTTTTTCAAAGCAGGCAATCAATTCCCCTATTTGTTTTCTAACAATAATTCTTATAGAGCAGAATACTCCTAAGCTGTTTTTGTATGGGTTGACAATAGTGACTCCTTATTGCTACCTGACTTAAATGGGTTACAAAGGAAGAAACTGTGATGTAGCATTCTCAACAGAAAGTCCTCAAGGGGTGCTAGGAGGTGGTCTGCTTGAGTGCAGGTTAGCAAGATAGTTTTGAGCACAGGCAGTGGGTTAATCACAATGCAGTTGGGATCTGTGCAATTGTGCCAGTTTTTGGAATCTGTGGAAATGTAATAGCCCTCTGTGTTGCCCAAAGTAGAACTGACATGTCATGGTGGTATGCCCCACATCTGAAAATCTTTGCCCTCTTTATATCATTGAGACTGTGATATACTAGTATGAGCAGTTTCCTGTGCTGAGGAAAATTTTGTGGAAAAAACAGCCATAGCCTGTCGCCAGTCAGTATTCCCTGTGTTCAATAGATACATTCTGGGACATAATCTTGGTTGACCTCTCAGTAAAAATTGCTCATTGTTTGTCACCCTACTCCTTCCACTGATGATAATTTTAGGGCTCAGAGAATTCACTGGAATCTGGCTTTATTAATTTTTCTGTATGACTAGATATGTTAAACCTATTTTTATTTTAAAAAGAAAAAACCAAACAAATTAAAACAGAACAAAGTCAATCAACACAAACAATGAAAACAATACAGCACTCGCAAACAAGACAATAACAAATCCACAATGGCTACCATAATAGATCTTGTAATCCACAAAATACCTGCCCATACTAGCAGAATAATAAAATCAAACTAAAGAAAAGAAAAGAAGTGAAATGATATAAGAATTCAAAGCAAGATAATAGGAAATCAACAATGGCTACCATTATAGCTCTTGTTATCTTCAAAATAGCTGCCCATCAACACAGACATAATAAAATCAAACAAAACAGACTAAAACAAAACAATGAAAATGATATAAGACCTCAAAACAAGATAATAGGAAGTTAACAGTGCTACCTTAATGCCTCTTGTTATCTTGAAAACAGCTGTCCAGAACATTAGACACATGCATGTAAAATTTACCAAACAATACAAGAACTAAGTTGCCTCCTCACTTCAGTTGTTATCTCTTCAGAAATTTCAGGTGTGTGACTTCTAATATCTACTATATCTGTGTCTCCTGAACTTATTCTGTATGGCTGGAGATCTGAGACTCTATTTTGCTCCTTCATCCGGACATTTTCCTATGTCCCTGCAAAGTGGCCCATTGCCGCATCCCAGGTGTTTCCTGCATTGGCTGCCATCCCTCAGTAGTCTGGATTGGACTAGGCACCCGAGTTAATATGGTCGGGGGTTTCTGGAGTGCTGGACAGGCATGGGGTGGTGGTTACCAATGCTTCCCTGATAGCAGGGGGAATTTGGGATGTGGCCTATTCTCCAGACCCATACTGGTCTCACTGGATCCCCCCAGACCACTGGTGTGCTGTCTTCTCTGGGCCCTCACTGGGCTCATCAGATCTCTCCAGGGCCATTGGCACACAGCCTGGGAATGTAGCTTCTTCTTATTAAATCTATTTGTTCACAGATTTGGTTCAGGTCTGATATTTCTGTGCCGACTTTCTCTCTAGTTGATCTGTCAATTAGACAATGGGGTGTTGGAGTCTCCTGTTACAACTGTGTTATTGTTCATTTAATTTTCCATGACTACTAATAACTGTCTTATACAGTTGGTTGCTGCGGTGTTAGATGCATATATATTGATGATTTTCATGGCATTTGTGCTGTCCCCCACATTCTCTTTGACCCCAATTAATTTTGTGTTATTCTTCTTTGCTTCATCTTGCAGCTGTTGGATTGATTTCTCATGATCTCTTGCTATTTTTAAAATATCTTTATTTTTATGATCATGAGTTCCTTTCAAAATCTGAAATTCTATTCTTTCCTTCATTCAATCTGTTGCATAAGTTTTCAATGGAGGTTTTAATTTCCTGAATGTCTGTTTGGATCTGTTTCATGGATTCCATTTATCTCCTGTGTTTGTCACTTCTTGTTTTCATTTTTATAAGCTCAACTATTCTTTTGTGTCTTCTCTATTGTGTTTGATTTTAAGCATCACTTCTTTTTGTACATGAAAGATCATTCTCTCTATAGCCTTTTCCATTTTTTTGCCTTCCATTGTCATTATTTCAGAATGTTCCACTGTTTGACTTCCAACTTCATCCATCTCACTGAGTGCAGGCCTGTCCTGGTGGGCTGGGGAGCTGGAGTCACACCCCACCTGTGCATCTTACCATTCTCTGCCTTCTATTTTTTTATTTTGCCTCCTATATTGGTGCCCATCAACCTCCCATGATATATAGCTCTACCACTAGCACTGAGACCCATCTCAAGGAAGAAAGGAGATGCCCATTCCTCAGGGATGTCCTCCAGATGTAGCTGGTTCTTTGCAGCTATCTCAAGAACCTACTTCTTCTGGTGCTTACAGTTCTGTGATAATGTCCATGTCACATCACTGATATGTGCTGGGTATGAAGCCAATCTTGGCCACTGGATGTAGGGGCTGGGACTGGTCATCTGCTGGTGGAGTTCTCCAGAGTTTGACTGCTGTCTCCTCACTGCTGCTCCAGATACTTCCATGTTACTGGACTGGCTGACTACTTTCCCCTCGAAAGGTGTGTGCATCTGTGTGCCAGGATGTTGTCCTGATTCTTGGGGTTCCTATTGGATTTATACCCTTCCAGGCAGCCCTGCCATGTGGGGATATAATAAAGGAGGCCCAGAGTATGAACTCAGTCTTCCAGCCAGCCCCACACTCTGTGATGTAATGGATGGGTGCAGAGGGTGAACTCACTGTCCTCCAGCTGGTGTTCCCTCTGGGATGCTATGAAGGAGGCCCAAATCAAAAACTCACTGTTTTCCAACTAACCCCACCATTGGAGATATAATAGAGAGGTGCAGAGTGTAAATTCACTGTCTTCCAGCCAGCCCACCCTCTGGGATGCAATGTAGGAGATCATATCACTATCATCTTGCTGATCCTGCCATCATGGGATCTCTTTTAAACACACATGACATGCCTTTTCAACTGTATGTACTGTTATGTAGATATGAGGAAATGGAATTTCAAGATATCCGGACAGTCACAACCAGAATGCATGATGCCCTCACCTGTGGAGTTCTGTAGAGCTCCAAAAGTGTTCCAATCTGAGCTGAAAATGGTGATGCAGTACCTGCAATTACAGCAGTCAATTTCTTCTGAATCTTGCAACTGTAGTTAGGGAGAAACTCACCTCCTCCAGAAAGCCACATTAGAGTATTCCCCAAAGTCCTGTGATCACTATCAATGGCATTGTAGAGCTGGAAACCCAAGGAATGGTTGGGAAGCAGGTGAGGATCTTTATTGATCTCCTCAATGGCGTAGTAAAAGGCCAAGACATACTGGTAGTTCTTCCACAACCACCTATAGAGAGAATACAAACTTCCCAAACATGACGAATATGAAAACTGACACGCAGATTAGTGAGGCATATAGAACTCCAAATAGCCATAACCAAAACAAAACTACACCCAGACATATAATTATCACCATCCCATAAATCCAACATAAGAACACAATATTACAAGCTGTTAGAGAGAAGAGACTGGTCACCTATAAAGGAAAACCTATCAGAACCATGGCAGAAAACAACTTCCAAACCAGACTGATGTACCCTGTCCTTCAAAATGGATGTAGAAATAAGATACTTCCATGACAAAGAACAGCTGAAGAACTTCATGATCACCAAACCAAACCTACAAAGAATACTGAAAGACATTCTAGATACACACAGGAAAAAACCACTAAGCAAGACAGACAATTAAACAGAATGGAAAGCTAAGATACAACATCAGAAAGATAACATGTCAACAATAAACCAATATATGACAGTTATAACCATTAATGTAAGTGGCCTGAATTCACCAATTAAAAGAAACAGACTGGCAGAATGGATCAAGAAACAACATCCAACCATATGCTGTCTACAAGAAACCCATCTAACCCAAAAGGAAACTCATAGACTGAAAGTCAAAGGATGAAAAAAATGCTCCATGCAACAGGAACTCAAAAAAAGGAGGGGTAGCTACTCTGTTTGCAGACAATGTGAACTTCAAACCAAGAATGGTCCAAAAAGACAAAGAAGGTCACCACATACTAGTTAGGGGAAAACTGCAAGAGGAAGAGATAACAATCTGAAATATATATGTACCAAATTCCAGAGCACCCAACTACACAAAGCAAGTATTAACAGAAATGAAAAAATCAAGTAAGCAATAACATAATTATAACAGGGGACTTTAACACACCATGGACACAAAGGGATAGATCAATTAGACAGAAAATCAGCAAAGAAATAACAGAACTGAATTACACCTGTGAACAAATGGATTTGATAGACGTATACAGAGTGTTCCATCCAACAACATCAGGATATACATTCTTCTCACCAGTACATGGTACATTCTCTAAAATAGACCATATACTAACCCACAGAACATATTTAAGTAAATGCAACAGAATTGGAATTATCCCATGCATGTTATCAGATCATAGCACCATGAAACTGGAAATTAATGATAAAAGTAACTGCAAAAATCACAAAAACACATGGAAATTAGGTAATACACTCTTGACCAATCAGTGGGTCACAGAGGAAATTAAAGAAGAAATCAAACAATATCTACAAGCAAACTAAAATACAAATACAACTTACCAGAACCTGTGGGATGCAATGAAAGTTGTCCTCAGAGGAAAATTTATTGCACTAAGTTCCAACATTAGGAAAACAGAACAAACACAAATAAGCAACCTGATATTACACCTCAAGCATCTAGAAAAAGAAGAGCAAGCCAAGCTGAAAGCCAAAAGAAGGGAGGAAATTATAAAGATGAGAGCAGAAATTAATGCAATAGAGACTAAGAAAACAATTTAAAGAATCAATGAATAAAAGAGTTGATTTTTGGAAAGAATAAATAAAATTGACAAGCCCCTAGCCAACCTAATTTTAAAAAGGAAAGAAAAGACTCAAATTCATGCAATACAGAATGAAAAAGGAAAAATCACTACCTACCCTGGGGAAATACAGAAGATCATCAACAACTATTTCAAAAACCTCTACTCTCATAGGTTCGATAACACAGAAGTGGACAGATTCCTAGAAATGTACGAACCACCAAAGTTGGATCAAGAAGATGTAAAACTGCTGAATAATCCAATTTCTATGAATGAAATTGAAAATGTAATCAAGACTCTACCAACAAGAAGAGCTCAGGCCCAGACGGCTTCACTGTGGAATTCTACAAGAAATACAAAGACTTAATGCCAACACTCCTCAAACTCTTCAATGAAATTGAAAGGGAAGCAATTCTTCCTAAGTCATTCCTGGAAGCAAATATCACTCTAGGACCAAAACCTGAGAAAGACCCAACTAAAAAAGACAACTACAGGCCAATCTCCCTAATTAACATAGATGCAAAAATTCTCAATAAAATATTGGCAAACAGGATGCAGCAAAACATCAAGAAGATGATACATCATGACCAAGTGGGATTCATCCCAGGCATGCAGGGATGGTTCAACATATGTAAATCAATAAATGGAATCCACCATATCAATAGAGCCAAAAGCAAGAATCACATGATCATTTCTATAGATGCTGAAAAAGCTTTCGATAAGATCCAACACCCATTCATGATAAGAACCTTACAGAGAATTGGAATAGATGGTCTTTACCTCAATATGATAAAGGCCATCTACAGCAAACCAACAGCCAGTGTCATACTAAATGGCCAAAAACTGAAAGCCTTTACTTTGAAATCAGGCACAAGACAAGTATGTCCCTTATCACCATTCCTATTCAATATAGTACTGGAAATATTAGAGCAATTAGACAAGAGAGAGAAATAAAAGCAGTAAAGATAGGAAAAGAAGAAGTTAAATTATCGCTATTTGCAGATGATATGGTACTCAACATAGAAGACCCCCAAATCTCCGTTGAAAGTCTCCTAGATATAATAAATAAATAAATTCAGCAATGTAGCTGGATACCAACTCAATACTCAAAAATTAATAGCATTCTTATACACTAACAACAAAATCACCGAGAGAGAAATAAGAGAAGCCACACCCTTCACACTAGAATCGAATAAAATGAAATACTTAGGAATTAATCTAGCAAAAGATGTAAAAGAGTTGTACAGGGAAAATTATAATACCCTGAAAAAATAAATCAAAGAGGACCTCAGAAAATGGAAAGACATCCCTTGTTCATGGATAGGAAGAATAAATATTGTAAAAATGGCCATTCTCCCAAAATTGTTATACAGACTCAATGCAATCCCAATGCAAATACCTCTAACATACCTCATCCATCTAGAGAACTCACTCCTAAAATTCATCTGGAACCAGAAAAGACATAGAATAGCAAAGGCAATTTTCAGCACCAAAGCCAAGGCAGGCGACATCACAATCCCTGACCTGAAGTTATACTACAAATCTACTGTAATACAATCAACATGGTATTAGAATAAAAACAGACCTGAAGATCAATGGAATAGATTAGAAGATACAGCTACAAAAACACTCAACCACATTATCATTGATAAATGGCCCAAGCATGTTCACTGGAAGAATGACAGTCTCTAATACATGGTGCTGGAAAAACTGGCTATCCATATGCCAAAAACTAAAATTAGACCCATGCCTACCACCATGTACTAAAATAAAATCAAATGTAACAAAGATCTAAATATTAAAACAGAAACACTAAATCTGTTGTAAGACAAAGTAGGTAAAAATCTCAAAGTCATAGCGGTAGGTACAAAATTCATGAACAAGAATCAAACTGCACTGGAAATACTTTCCAGAATCAATAACTGGGGTCATATCTTATTAAAGAGTTTCTGCATGTCCAAAGAAATCTCCAGCAGAGTGAAAAGAAAATCTACAAACTGGGAAAAATCTTACTGAACTGTCCCTCAGACAAAGGACTTCTGTCTACAACTTATAAAGAATTGAAAAAAATCAGACCACCAAAATTCAAAGACCCAATCCAAAAATGGGCATCTGAGATGAACACATGGTTCTCAGATTAAGAAATACAAATGGGAAGTAAATACATGAAAAAATGTTCATCATCATTGGTCATTAGAGAAATGCAAATTAAAACCACAGTGAGATACCATCTCACTCCAGAAAGAATGGCCAGGATCAACAAAACTACCAACAACAAATGCTGGAGAGGCTGTGGGGAAAAAGGAACTCTTCAGCGATGTTGCTGGGAGTGTAGACTGGTGCAACCATTGTGGAGGTCAATCTGGAGATTCCTCAAAAAGCTAGGGATGGAGGTTCCATTTGATCCAGCTATTCCACTCTTAGGTGTATTCCCAGAAGATCTGAAAACATCTTCCCACAGTGATATATGCACACCCATGTTTATAGCAGCACAATTTGTAATAGCCAGATCTTGGAAACAACCTAAGTGCCCATCTACCGAGGAATGGATAAAAAAATTGTGGTTCTTTATACAATGGAGTACTACTCAGCTATAAAGAATGATCACATGGAGATATTTATAAATAAATGGATGCAACTTGAATCTATACTCATAAGTGAAATAAATCAAACTCACATGTAGAACTACCATGTAGCCTCCCTAGTGTAAGAAATGGTAAGAATACAGAAGATTTTATGGAAATCATGGTTCACCACTATACTGCTTTGATGTCTTATGTCTTCATTCATTGGTTCAAATGGTTTTATTCTGGTTTTTTTGATCTTAATATATGTGATTATATGAAGAGTTACTTTGAAGACAAGACAGTATGATAGCCAGTGTTGATTTAATATCATCTTGCTCTGAAGTCCTACCATGCTTTTGTTTTTCTATTACCATTGGTTCTACCACATTGTGTGTTATTGGAATTTAATATGATAGTAAAAACAAAATTTTTATGGAAAATGAGATAATATAGCAGCCACTGTTCATCTTTGGTTATTTGGTTCAGAATGTCTTGGAATACTTCCATTTTCTTGAGTTGTTTTACTTTGCTATGTTTGAAACTATTGTGTGTAAAGCTAAGCTCAACTATTTCAAAGAGACATTATGATAGCTATTGTTAATATCCAATTGTCTTGTTGTGAAGTGCTGTGTTGCTTACATTGTTCTATTCTGATCTACTTAGATCTGTCCTCTTTTGTTTTATTCTTTTTAAAATAAAAAAAGACATCATATGTCAATGACACATGAACACCCAATGCATAACAGTGCAATTGAACATATCTACGCTCTAGGAACTGCATAGATGCTTTTGAGTGGACTAACAAATGAAAATATGTGGCCTACATGCACAATGAAACTTTTTCAGCCATAAAGAGGGATAATTTTTATGCATTTCAAACAAAGTGGACAGAAATTAATAAGTACAACTCAAAAACAAGAAGGTAATTATTGCATATTTTGTGTCATATAAGAAACCTAATTATAGTTAAAGAGTAATATAAAGGCATATCAGATGAAGGTGGAAACAGAAATTTAGATTGTTGGAAAGGCCGCAGAAATGAGTAAGATACGGTATTAATGTACTAAGTACCTAAATAAATATCAATTTCATTTATTGCAAGCATAGACAAGTAGATAAAAACTGTCAAATTCATCATAGAGGCCATGTTGTCTACCTTCAGTTCTATTGAAATAAACAACCAGATTACTTTTAAAAAAGATTTTTACACTCATTTGGGGTGGAGCTTCAGGAGTGCACACTGAGGTACCCACCACTTGTGCAGAACCCTCTGGATCGGGGTCTTGTTAGGTTATCCAGGCTGATCTCAAACTTTCAGTTTGCCTGCTACAGCCTTACAGAATGCTGAGATGACAGAACAAAGGTGAAAATTACAAGAGCAAGATGGCACAGCACTAAGCAGAAACAAATCAACATCTCCCAAGGTTAGCAATTCAGGCACTGGGAAATAACAATTTAGGGAAGAAAAGAAGGAAGGAGCTGAATCCCTGGGACCCAGAAAGGATCCAAAGTGAAAATTGGAGCCCACAGTGAAAGTTAAGAAACAGAACACAATGCAGGATAGAGTCCACTAGGCCAAACAAATAGCAAACTCATTTAGAGGGAATTCAGGGATATTCACAATAGCATTGTAAAAAAGAAAATAATCAGTCTAACAAAGGAAGTAAATGACCTTTACACTGAAAACTATAATACTCATAAAAGGAGATTGAAGGGATACCAGAAAATAAAAATGTATCCCTTGTTTTTAAATAGGCAAATCCATACTTGAAAACTGCTACACAGGTTTCATGCATTCCCAATCAAAACACAAATAGCATACATCATAGAATTAGAGAAAACAATCCTAGAATGCATTTGGATGCAGAAGTTACTGGAATAGTAAAAGCAGTTCAGGACAATAAAGGCAAGGTAGCAAGTATCACAATCCTAACTTGAAATTTTACTTCAAAGCTAGAGTGATACTAACAGCATGGTAGTGGAAGAAAAAAAATACCAGACCTGAGGATCAGTGGAACAGAATAGAAGGTGCAGAAGTAACCCCCAACACACTCAGCCACCTTATCTTCGATAAGGGAACCAAACATCTTTCACTGGAAGAAAGGCAGTCTCTTTAAGAAATGGTGCTGGGGAAACTGTCTCTTAACATGCTGAAACCTAAAACTAGACCAAGGTCTCAGATCATGCACTAAACTAAAATAAAAACATATCTGTGATCTAAATGTTACAACAGAAACACAATCTGCTGCAAAATAGAATAGGTAAAACACTTGAAAATATACATGTAGCAAAGACTTTATGAATAAAACAGGACATTATTGGACAATATGTCCAATAATGCAGGACATATTACAAAAAATCAACAACAAACATTTATATTAAAAAGTTTCTGTGCAGCAAAAAAAAAAGCTAGCAACAGAATGAAGAGACACCCACACAATGAGTAAATTTTTTAAACAGTTTCTCCTCAAAAGAGTAATTTCTGGAAAATACAAAGAAATCAACATAATCAGACCCCCTACCAAGTTCAAAGACCCAATCAAAAAATGGATGTCTGAAATGAATACACACTCCTCAGATGAAGAAATGCAAATAGCAATAAATATATGAAGGAATGTTTCATATCACTGCTCATTTGTAAAATGCAAATTAAAACATTTCTCTATATTTCATTCCTGAAAGAATTTCTAGGTTCTTGTTGGATTGTTGAACAGACCTATTTGCACTCTCACTGCTTTAGTGTCCACTTTGTGTGCTTTAATTCTGTAACTTGAATAACTATTTCTAAAAGAACAATATTTAATTTATCAACTAGTGATTTCTTACTGCGTATCTTCTTTTCTTGAAATTCTATAATATTTCTACCATTTTCCTGGTTTTTTTTCTCTTTAAATAAAAAAAAAAATGGCTGTCATCAAGCACTCCAGGCTCTCCTATTGCTTTTTTGGTCTTCTGCAGCTGTGAACTGTCACCCCGCTGTCATTTGCCACTCTTCCTTGGAGCCAAGGCAAAGAAAGAGCTCTTCTGTATTGTGGGTGGAACTGTAGATTGTAATAACCACTATGAGAAACTTTATGGAGACTTTTGAAAAAACTAAGACTAGAGTGTCCTCCTGATTCAATTATTTCCCTTCTTGGGATCTTCTTGAAAATGCTAAAAGCATCATGCCACAGTGATATGCACCATTGTCTATATGGTAGTGCAATTTGTAAGAGCTAAATCTTTGAAACAGTCAGGGCAGGCATCAACAAGTGAATAGATGAATACAATGTGGCACAATGTGGTTTTTCTACAAAATAGAGTACGACCTTGACATAGAGAAGGATAAGCTTGACAAATTTTTGGTAAACAATTGCATTTTGAGAATCTCATTTTAAGTGAAATGAATCAGATGCTCATGTCTGCATATTGCTTAAGTGCTCGTGTGAGAAACTAAACATGCAACTAAGGACCAAAATGAATATAAGACATTAGGGAGAAGGAAGATAATGTTCAAGTGAGGAGGGGAATAAGGACCAGGGAAGAGGAAGGGAAAGGAGGGAATAGGGCTTAAACAATAATTTTTAAAAAGAATGGAAGAAACAACACAAAATAAAATTTTATGAAGGAAAGGGGAAGAAGGAGTGAAAAGATGCCAGAGGAATGTTTAAAAAACAATTAAGTTATACTACATACAGGCGCAATTTCCCTATGATAACTATGATCATTGTGTATGTCAAAAATGTACCAGTAAAATTAATTTAACAATAGATGCTACAATAAAAAGATATTTAAGACAAATATATGAACAGCATGGATGAGGCTTGGAAACACTGTACAATGTGAATAAAGCCACTCTCAATGGACCACAAATAGCCAGGGGACATGGTGACGGATGTCCACAGTGGGTAAATCCATAGAGACAAAATAGGCAAATGTCTGCAAGGGTGAAGTGGAGTGAGACTAGAAAGGGGGAGAAGCAGCGAATGGCTTCCTGGATTCTAGATGGACGATAAATGTGTGATGCTTTCCTAGAAAGAATTTTGCATCAGTTATCTAAGCTCATAAATGAGCAAAACTCTTCATCCAATAATTTTTCCACAAATATCTTATTCAGAGAAATATGAACCATTTTTTAAAAAACTTACCAGCAAGATATTACTTGGATGTGCACAAATTGGATCATATGCCAAATATCCAATATTAGCTAAATAATCTAGGTATATCCATGTAAATTGACAGTTGGTAGGAAAGGAAATTAACAAGGTAATAGTCCAGTACTTAGAAGAAAATAATTCATGATCTCAGGTATGAAGAACCTGATTACAGTTGGCAGTCTGATTTCATCCTGTGGCATGCACAAGCCTGGAAATATAAAGCTCTCATCTTCACAGCTACATGATTATCAGCCCTGTTCCACTGAGGAAGGGTTGGTCAGGAACTTCTTTCCCTGACCATGGAAAGAAGAGTGCAAAATCTGGCTTCTAGCTTTGTAGCATGGGCTGAAGACTTGTATCCTTCACCCCTACTGAGCACACGGACAAAACAGCCTCCCTCAGAGCTCCTGAGGTTACACACACCTGCACCGTGGAGAATCTCCAGAAACAATCAGTAGCTACCTTCTCAGCAGAAATTTATATACATTCATGAAATAATGGACATAAGGTAACACTTTGCACTGGCTAAGGTCAGAAAAGGAAGAAAAGAAGGAAACAAACTCAAAAGAGCACGAAACAGTAGACACTAGTAGGTAGCATTTTGTTTCCTATGCAGATGAGAGACAGGGGAAAAAAATAGCACCCCACAGACCACAAACTCCACTAGCATCTCCGTTCAGTGCAAGGTCAGCTGCTGAAATGTCAAAGGTTAAGTAATGAAAAGTGACCTCTAAGATGCAGATACCATGGAAACAAATTGAATGTAGCCTAACCATTATCTGAGGACGTGGGTATGTCGATGTCTTGAAAGTTCTAGAAATTTACCAGACAATTGCCACCAATAAATCACCCAGGAAGTACTGCTTGTAGGGTAGTCAACCCTCACTAAGCATCATTAAAGAAACTCAGCTATCAGAAAAACATGATGCCCAGGTCAGTAACATTGAGAAGTAATGCAGTAAGAGAAAGTGAACAGTATAACTCACCCCGAGACACACAGCACCTGGTCATGAAGATCAGGTAGATCACAAAAAAATAAAATATATGTATGAGTGTGTGTGTGTGTTTCTCCTCTGTGTCTATCAGTGATGTGAGGAAAAGGAAAAGGAAATTGTTAGTCTGTACATACAGAAAGAACTTTGGAATTCATTCCTGTCCGTTTCTCTCAGTTTTGCACATATTTCCTGTAGTTTTCAAAGGGATTAAATGTACAGGCACATTTCCTCATGACCAGGTAGACAAGCACACACACACTCTTACACACAACCATCACCCCACTTTACACAGATCTTGACGGAGGACTTACCTGTGAGGTAGTTCATTATGATATGGCCAGGTTAAAAAAGATAACCGGGTTATGGCTGTTTGCTGACGTAAGTAGTAAAGGGGGAAAAGGCCACCAAGAATCAGTTCCCCATCTCTGTAGAGACTTGGCTTCAGGTATCCATAACATCTCAGAAAATCTATATACTGTGAGGTGTGCAAAGACTGCAACAGCATTAAGGAAAACAACAGATGCACAAACATGTCAGGTCTGCCAAGCACAGAGACAGTGCTGCCTTTGGGATGACCCAAAAATGTGAGGTTACATCTGGTCTACATACCCGTCCCTCTGAAGGGAGAAATGGTGGTAGGAACAGCAAACTCCCACTGTGACTGGACACCCTTACCCGGTGTCTGGAGTAGGCCTGCTGCTGGGCCAGACTTGGCACAGCTGGGAGAAGTTGGCAGCACTGATGAGGGCTTCCTGGAGCTAACTCAGCCTAGATGTCCCTGTGACCAGAGCAGCTCAGGCTTCCCTGTATTTTCTCTGCTCCCCTTTAGTCCCATCCATGAGCTCTGGGGATCTCCCTTCCCTGGGGCTCTGCACCTGTCACCTGACATCTAGGTGAAAAACACTTTGGAAAAAATATTTGGAATCCTTCTCCCCTGAGCAACCCATCCTGAAGCAGCATTCTCTGTGATCCTGTGAACACAAGAATCTCAAGCTTGCTCTGGGGAGTTGTCAGAATGAGCAAGAACTTTTATTGGGATCAGTAAAACAGCCATTAGCAATATGCCCTATGATGGCCTCGGGTATGAAGGGCTGAACTCAGTTGGTGATGGTACCTGTTCAACTCCCTGATGTCACTTTAACTCCATGTCTAACATCATTACCAGCTTTGCAAGGTCCTCCAGAGAGAAATAAGATTCATAATGTACAGAGTAGGACAGTGCACTGCAGACCAGAGGAGCCCTGTGGATACCCCATACTCCTTCCTGTTCACACAGATTACTGCCCCCCTCAGCCTGAGGACCTGACGGCTCTCACCCACGAATTGGAAATTTGATCTTCACTCATTGAAGTTCTACAAGTTGAGCTTTGTAAACATTAGTAAATATGAAAGGTTTCTATCCATAGTGCCCAGGATGATCATGTTAATATATGCATAAAATTTGCTATGGTTAAATCAAGCTGTTTCATGTTTTGGGACTTTCCATAGATTAATGAAACACCAAAGATGTGTTATCATATCACCTTGGCTTTGCAAATGCAATTCTGTTATTTCTGTACACAATGCCACTAAAACTGATCCTCTTGACTCATTCATCTTGTGTAGCTAACATTTGGTCAGTATTTCAAATTGAAAATGTGTTTCCTTTGAAAAGCAGCTCCTGAATCCACCACCTCCCACTCTCTAGGAAAGACCAAAAGCTATCTTTTAATTTTTTTATTTTAAGATTTACTTTATTGTTATTTTTTCATGTTTAATTAAATGCATTAGTATAATTCATATATATATATATATATATATATATATATATATATATAGTGATCAAATTCATCATAGGGCATTGGTGCATGTACATGTTACACCTTGATTCCTCTTTTTTTATTTAAAGAGAAACAGAAGCATGTAAAATTTAGAGATAATACAGAATTTCAAAAAAAAGATAAACAATAAAAAATCACTACTTGTTAAATTACATACTGTCCTCTTAGAAATAGTGGTTCAAGTTACAAAATTAAAGCATACAAAGTAGATATTCAAACAGTAAAAGTGTAAACAGCTATGCATGCGTGAATATCTGCATGTATTTCTATCCTTTCTGTATTAGAGGGGAAAACAAAACTTAGCAAGACAAAACAAATTCTTATAAAATCATGAAACCAAAAAGTTGTATAAAACCACAGTACAAGGTGATCTACAATGATTCCTGTGTTGTTTCTTATTATCTTCAACAGAATTGTCTATATCATCAGGCATAAATGAATATGGCAGTAAAATTGAATATAGCAGTACATAACAATATTAGTAAAAATAAAACATTGTAGACAGTATAAAACTTCAAAGGTAGGTAATAATCAAACGAGTAGATATTCTAGTGAATCTTGTCATTTTAAGTGCAGTTGCCTATACTCTCAGACTTGATACTATCAATCATAACAGCTGTGAATAAAATCTATTAACACAAAACAGCAATCTAACAAACCAGATTTGATTATGATCTGTCATGATAAAACAGTGCAGGTTTTCCAGAGCTTTAGATGAAGTTAACAGGAAATTAAGGATGATTACTGTACAATATCCTGTTATTTTCAGGATTGCTGTCTGTGCCCTCAAATCTAGTACAGGTAGAATGACTGGAACAGAATATAATACATCTAAGCAGAGTAGTGTGAGTAATGTGGGTTTTAAATCCTGGTGCACTATTAAAAATATAGGGTATCAAGTCCACCTATGTTAGAGATTCTGGCCATTCTTCTCTGCCTCATTTCTGCTATGCTATTTTTCTGCCTGTTTGTCTAGTTTTCTACTTCATTCTACTGCCTGCCCCACTCATTGAGGGCTTTCGGCCACTGTTCCTAAAATCCAGGTATTTTTTTCTCTCTCTCTAGAATGTCCTTCAGTATTCTCTGTAGGGTGCAATTCGTGGTCACAAACTCCCCCAGTTCCTCTTTGTCATGAAAGCATCTTGTTTCTCCATTAATTTCTAGTGACAGTTTTGCAGGGTACATCAATCTGGGCTGGAGGTTATTTTCTTTCAGGGCTTGGAATATTTTGCTCCAAGCTCTTCTTGATCCGATGGTCATTGTCAGAAGTCAGCTGTGATCCTGATGGGGTTACCTTTATAGGTAATCTGTTTCCTTTCTCTGATGGCTTTTAATATTCAGTTTTTATGTTGAATTTCTGGTATCTTGATTATTATATGTCTGGGTGTAGCTCTGTTTTGGTTGTAGGTGGCTGGAGTTCTGTATGCCTCACATAACTGAATGTCATTTTCTTTTCCCATGCTTGGGAAGTTTTCCTTAATTATTTCAGTCAATAGCCTTTGTAATTCACCTGTATGTATTCCTGCTTCATCGTACACATTTCTTATTCTTAAATTATAGATTGTCTTGTCATCTTTTAGCCTTTGTATTGTTAATGCCTGTTTCCTTGTTATTTTTAAGAGATCTTTTCTTCCATGATCACACATTGCAAACTTGTCTTCGAGTTTTGATAGTCTATCCTTAGTTTCTTTTAAGGCATTTTGCCAGCTTTCAATGGAGTTTTTAATTTTCTGGTAGTCTCTTTGAATCTGCTTCATGTATTGTATATTTTCTTTATATTCTTTATGGAATGTTTCTCTCCTTTTTTTGTGTTCCCCCCTTCTTCTGTCTAAATCTTCCTGAGAGGTGCTTCCTGAGAGCATTTCTTTTATTACTCTACTCATATCTTGCTTTACCTGCTTTAATATTTCACTTTGAGCTTGTCTACAAGGTTCCCAAGATATCTCTTAAGGTCCATTGAAGCCATGTCTGATGTTGCATGTTTGCTGCACTCAGTCTCCCTTGTTTTTCCTTCTCCTGGATCAGTGCTCTCAGGGTTCTGGACTGGGGGCCTCCTCCTGCCTCTCCTGTCATGGCCCTGGCTTCCTCCACACAGGTTACAGTGCAGGTCCAAGCCCCCTTCCCTGATGGCCACATTCCCTCAGGCAGCTCCGCCCTCTCCTGCCTGCTCTTGTCACTGAGGTGCAAGCAGTGGCTGCATATGCCTGCCCCTTCCCACCTTGCCAACCAAACTTCAGGGGCCTTCACCCTGGTAGTGCTTGCTAGGCACAGGGAATTGATTTGGGATGGCTCCTTGGGTCCCTGCCAGGGGCATGGCCCAGGCCAAGCAAATCCCAGGAATCTGCTCGTGGGAGGGAGGAACCAACTGAAGTCACTGTCACTCCCAGTTCAGTCTCCTCTTACCCTATTCCAACATTTTGCCCATTTGGTCACATCCTTCCCATGGGGGGGGGGTCTCATTCCCAGCACTGATCATGGATTAATGAAGGTCCTTTCACCAGCTCCACTCTCCATTGGGATCACCAGCCTCCAACTTCAGCACTGCTATGGCTCCTATGAGTGAAGGCAGGAATGAGTTTGAGTGGCTCTGCTGGCCAGTGCAGATTCAGGCCTTTGCAAACTTGGCAGTTCACTGTGAATGAAAACATGGTGTCCCATAATTTTTAGCTGTTTCACTTGTAGTCCTGACATATTTGATGAGCTTCTTTATGTTTTAATTTCTTCCTGTGTCAAGAGGATCCATCTCCCTCTGTCTGGGTCTCTCCAAGGTGTTTTATTCTGGCATATGAGTTGTTTCTCCTGGGAGGCTTTGTATTTTGTTGCTCACTGATCAGCCATCTTGACTTCCCCCCTGACTCCTCTTTCTTTAACATGAGCCTCCCCTTCTTTCATTCCCTCTTTTCTTTCTTATTTTCAAATTGTTGCCTCCATTTCATCATTTTCTCATTTTTTAATTTCCCTTCTTTCCTTTTCCCCTCCACCATGCCTAGTTCCCCTTCTTTTTTGAAAAATTTATTCTTCTTTGGCAAAATCTATTGTACATTTGGTTCTTATTTGCACTTTTAGGGTCTCATACCAGAGAGACAGTGCAATATGTACACATATGTGTGCAATTTATTTCATTTAAGGGCATGTTCTCAAGGTCCATCCATTTAACAATGAATGTCTCTACTTTATGCTTCTTTTTGGCTGAGTAGTACTCCATTGTATAAAAATCCCAGCACTTTTTTATGCATTCATCAATTGATGGGCATTTGGGATTTTTACAAGTTTTAGCTATTATAAACCAGGCCATTATAAACAAAAGTGCACATATATCATTGTTATGATGCTTTTAATAAATTTATGAAGATACCAAGAAGGAGAATAACTGAGTCAAATGGGACCTCTACTCTTACATTTTGGAGGAATTTCTGTGCCAATTGAGTTTCCACATTGGTCACATCAGTCTACACTCCCACCAACAGTTTCCTCACGGGCCCAGCAGCAATTTTATAGGTTGACTTAATGATAACAGCCATTTCTTCTGGAATGAGATGGAATTTCAGTGTTGTTTGCATTTGCATCTTTGGAAAGCTCAATGCTGTGGAATTTTTTCATATAATTTATATGCCATTTGTAATTCTTTTTCTGAGAAGTGTGTATTCATCTCAGATGCCCGCTTTTTAATTGGTTCTTTGAATATGGGGGATCTGATTTTTTTCAACTACTCACATATTCTAGATAATAGTCTTTTGAGGGACAATTGGCTGAAATTTTTCCTCACTCTGTGGGTTGCCTTTTCTTCCTGTTGGTGATTTCTTATGAAATGCAAAAGATTTTCAATATCATGAGATCCCAGTTGTTGATTCTTTATATAGTATATTCTATATATAGTGTGTAGTCTAGATTCTATTCATGAACTCCCTACCTACACTAATATCTTCAAACTTTCTACCTGCTTTCTCTTCCAGTAGATTTAGTATTTTTCTAGTTTAACATTTAGATATTTGATTCATTTTGATTTTACTTTGGTGCATGGTGATAAATATAGGTCTAGTTTTAGTCATCATCATGTGGAAAGCCAGGTTTTTCCAGCACCATGTATGAAAGAGTCTGTTTCTTTCCTTGAAAATGTTTGGCTCCTTTTTTCAAAGTAAAGATGGCTGTGGGTGTTTGTGGTTGTTTCTGCATCTTCTAATCTGTTACACTGATTCTCAGGTCTGATTGTTTTGTTTTGTTTTGTTTTGCTTTGCTTTGCTTTGTTTTTTGTTTTGTTTAATTTGCCAGTGCCATGCTGACTTTATCACAGTAGGTTTGTGTAATTTCAAGTCAGGAATTATGATGCCTCCTGCCTTACCTTTGTTGCTTACAGTTTCTTTTGTTATTCTAGGTCTCTTCTGTTTCCAAATGAATTTTAGAAATGCTTTCTCTAGTTCTGTGACATATGGTAATGGTACTTTGATTAGAATTGCACTACATCTGTAAAACAGTTCAGGGAGTATGGTCATTTTCACTATGCTGGTTCTTCCTATCCATGAGCAAAGAATATCTTTCCATTTTCTGACATTCTCTTTAATCTCCTTTTTCAGAGTTATATAATTTTTAATATATAAATCTTCTACTCCTTTAGATTGATCCTTAAGTATGTCATTTTTGGATACTACTGTGAAGAGTGCAGTTTCCCTAATTTCTCTCTCAGTGAATTTGTTGTTTCTGTACAGGAATCTTATTGATTTTTGAGTGTTAACCATGTATCCAGCTATGCTACTAAATTTAATCATTAAATCTACAAATCTTTTGATGGAGCTTTTGAGGTCTTCATTACAGAGTACTGTATGACCTCCAAATAATAATTTAATTACTTTTTCTATTCTTATTACTTTTTATCTCTTTTATCGAATTCCTCTGGCTGATATTTTATTGAACAAGAGTAGTGATAATAGACATCCTTGCTTGTTCCTATTTTAGAATGAAAGGTTTCAAATTTTTTCCAATTATCATAATGTTATTAGTTTTCCATTGATGACTTTTATCAGATTGAGGTAAACACCATCTATTCTGAATTTCTGTAAGGTTTTTATCATGAATGGGAGTTGGACTTTCCCAAAAACTCTTTTGTATCTCTTAGGATGATCATGTGACTTTTGTCTTTGGCTCTGTTAATATGATTCATTACATTTATTTATATGCATATGTTGAACCATCCCTACATTTCTGGGTGAATTCCATTTTGTCATGGTGTATAATCTTCTTGATGATTTGTTGCATTCTGTATGCTAGTATATTATTGAGGATTTTTGCATGGAGGATTGTAGTTCTCTTTTTTTGGTTGGGTTTTTCTTTCTCTCTCTCTTTATTATTGTTGTTGGGCTTTTCTCTGGTTTTACTATAAGTATGTTTGCCTCCAGGAAGGAATTAGGGAATATTGCTTCCCTTTCAATTTCATTAAAGAGTTTGAGGAGTATTTGCATTATATTGTCTCTAAATTTCTTGTAGAATTCATCAGTGAATCCATGAGGAATTGGGATTTTCTTTGATAAGATTTTAATTACATTTTCAATTTTATTAACTGTTATTATGGTATTTAGAATTTTTATATCTTCTTAATTCAACCTTGTCAATTCATATATATCTAGGAATCTGTTCATTTCTTTTGTATTTTCCATCTTCATTACTCCTCTAATGAGTAAAGATTCTCAAAGCAGTTATTGATCTTATGAATTTCTAGAGGACCCACAGTAATTTCATCCTTTTCATACTTCATTGCATGAATTTGAGTATTTTCTTTCCTTTTTTAATAAGATTACCTAAGGATTTCTGAATATTGTTTAATCTTTCAAAGAACCAACTCTTTGGGGAGAAGACAAGATGTCCAATCAGTGAGCAACAAAATACAAAGCCTCCTGGGAGAAACAACTCATATACCAGAATAAAACACCCTGGAGAGACTCAGACAGAGGGAGATGGATCCTCTCAACACAGGAAGAAATTAAAATGTAAAAAAGCTCATCAAATACTTTGGCACTACAACTGAAACAGCTAAAAATTATGGGACATAGTGTTTTCATGGTGACCGGCCAAGTTTGCACCAGCTTGAATCTGCACTGGCTGGCAGAGCTTCCCAAACTCGTTCCCACCGCCACTCATAGGAAGCACAGCAGCACTGAATTTGGGGGTTGGTGAGCCCAACAGAGAGCGGAGCTGGTGAAGGTTCATTAACCCACAGTCAGTGCTGGGAATGAGACCCCTCCACACAGGAAGGGTGCAACCAACTGGGTGACATGTTGGAATCAGGCAAGAGGAGCCTGAACTGAGAGCAACAGTGACATCAGTTGGTTGCTCCCTGTCCAGAGCAGATTCATGAGATTTGCTTGGACTGGGCAGTGCCCCTGGCTGGGACCCAATGAGCCATGCCAAATTGATACCCTGTGCCTAGCAAGCACTAACTAGGTGAAGGCCCCTGAAGTTTCAATGGCCCAATGGATAGAGGCAGGCAAACGCAACCACTGCATACACATCAGTGACAAGAGCAGCCAGGAGAGGGCAGAGGTCCCTCACCAGCATGCTTGGGAGGAAATGTGGCCAACAGGGAAGGGGCATAGAGAACTCCAACCACCTACAACCAAAACAGATCTACACCCAAACATATAATAATCAAGATACCAGAAATTCAATATTAACAAAATAATATTAAAAGCCATCAGAGAAAAGAAACAGATTACCTATAAAGGTAAGCTCATCAGGATCCTGGCTGACTTCTCAACACAGACCATCAGATCAAGAAGAGCTTGGAAAGCCAGCGCTGCGCACCGTGAGGTGAGTTGCAGATCACCAGCACAGACATGGAAGGGTTTGGGACCATCAATCCCGGTGAATGGGTGCCTTCCCAGGCCACTTGGTTATTGGACTAGGCTCCAGAGTTTCCGCAGGCTTGAGTGGACCGTGCCCAGCGACCTTCATTCAACCAGGGAAGCCAGACCAACGGAAGGGGGAGCCAAACCATTGTTGTGTGCCATGAGGTGAGTTCCAGATGGCCAACACAGACCCGGAAGGGTTTGGGACCATCAATCTTGGCAGCTGGGTGCCTGCCCAGCCCCCTTGGCTCACTGGACTGGGATCCAGAGGTTTCGTGGGCTTGAGTGGACTGAGCCTAGTGACTTTCATTCAACAAGGAGAACCAGACCATTCTCCCAAAATTGTTATACACATTCAATGCAATCTCAATGAAAATATCTCTCACATACCTCATAGATGTAGAGAGATAACTCCTATAATTCATCTGGAACCAGAAAAGACCTGGAATAGCAAAGGCAATTCTAAGCAGCAAAGCCAAGGCAGGAAGCTTCACAATCTCTAACTTGAAGTTATACTACAAAGCTACTGTAATGAAATCAACATGGTATTGGAACAAAAACAAACCTGAAGATGAATGCAACAGATTAAAAGACACAACTACAAAAACACTCAACCACCTTATCTTTGATAAATGGCCCAAGCATATTCACTGGAAGAATGACAGTCTCTAATACATGGTGCTGGAAAAACTGGCTATCCATATGCCAAAAACTAAAACTAGACCCATGCTTACCATCATGTACTAAAATAAAATCAAATGGATCAAAGATCTAAATATTAAAACAGAAATACTAAATCTGTTACAAGACAAAGTAGGTAAAAATCTTGAAGACATAGGGATAGGTACAGAATTCATGAACAAGAACCAAAAGCATGGCAAATACTTCCCAGAATCGATAACTGGAATCACATCTTATTAAAGAGTTTCTGCAGGTCCAACAAAATCTCCAGCAGAGTGAAAAGTAAACCTACAAACCAGGAAAAATTCTTAGTGAACTGTCCCTCAGACAAAGGACTTCTGTCTAGAACTTATAACGAATTTTAAAAAATCAAACCCCCAAAATTCAAAGACCCAATCCAAACATGGACATCCGAGATGAACACACAGTTCTCAGATGAAGAAATACAAATGGCAAATAAATACATGAAAAAATGTTCATCATCATTGGTCATTAGAGAAACGCTAATTAAAACCACACTGAGATAACATCTCTTTCCAGAAAGAATGGCCAGGATCAACAAAACTACCAACAACAAATGGGAGAGGCTGTGGGGAAAAAGGAACTCTTCAGCAATGTTGCTGGGAGTGTAGACTGGTGCAACCATTGTGGAGGTCAATCTGGAGATTCCTCAAAAAGCTAGGGATGGAGGTCCCATTTGACCCAGCTATTTCACTCTTAGGTGTATTCCCAGAAGATCTGAAAACATCTTCCCACAGTGATATATGCACACCCATGTTTATAGCAAAACAATTTGTAATAGCTAGATCTTGGAAACAACCTGTGTCCATCAACCAAGGAATGGATAAAAAAATTGTGGTACTTTTATACAATGGAGTACTACTCAGCTATAAAGAATGATCACATGGAGATATTTATAAATAAGTGGAGGTATCTTGAATCTACACTCATAAGTGAAGTAAATCAAGCTCACATGTAGAACTACCATATAGTCTCCATAGTGTAAGAAATTGTAAGAGTACAGAAGATTTTATGGAAATCATGGTTCACCACTATACTGCTTTGATGTCTTACGTCTTCATTCATTGGTTCAAATGGTTTTATTCTGTTTTGTTTGATCTTAATATATGTGATTATATGAATAGTTACTTTGAAGACAAGACAGTATGTTAGCCAGTGTTGATTTAATACTATCTTGCTCTGAAGTCCTACCATACTTTTGTTTTTCTATTACCATTGGTTCTATCACATTGTGTGTTATTGGATTTTAATATATATGATAGTAAAAACAAAATTTTTATGGAAAATGAGATAATATAGCTGCCATTGTTCATCTTCGGTTATTTGGTTCAGAATGTCTTGGAATACTTCCATTCTCTTGAGTTGTTTTATTCTACTTTGCTATGTTTGACACTATTGTGTGTAAAGCTAAGTTCAACTATTTCTCTGTTCTGATCTGCTTAGATCTGTCCTCTTTTGTTTTATTCTCTTTAAAATAAAAAAATTTTAAAAAAGAAAAGCTTGGACTGAAGTCATCCAAGCCATAAAATAACCTCCAGCCCAGACTGATGTACCCTGCAAAACTGTCACTAGAAATTAATGGAGAAATAAGATGCTTCCATGACAAAGAGGAACTGGGGCAGTTTGTGACCACCAATCCAACCCTACAGAGAATACTGAAGGACATTCTAGAGAGAGGGAAAAAAATACCAGGATTTTAGGAACAGTGGCAGAAAGGCCTCAATGAGTGGGGCAGGCAGTAGAATGAAGGAGAAAAGTAGACAAGCAAAGGCACAAAAATTGCATAGCAGAAATGAGGCAGAGAAGGATAACTAGAAACTCTAAAGTAAATGGGCTTGATACGCTATAGTGCACCAGGATTTAAAACTCATTTTACACTGCTCTGCTTAGATGTATCACATTCTGTTCCAGTCATTCTACCTGTATTAGATTTGAGGGCACAGACAGAAATCCGAAAAATAACAGGATACAGTACAGTAATCATCCTTAATTTCCTATTAACTTAATCTAAAGCTTTGTATAACCTACAGTGTTTTACCATGACTGATCGTAATTGAATCCGATTTGTTGGATCGCTGTTTTGTATTGATAGATTTTATTCAAAGCTCTTATGATTGATAGCATCAAGTCTGAGACTACAGGCAACTGCACGTAAGATGACAAGATCCACTAGAATATCCACTCTGGTTTATTACCTGCCTTTGAAGTTTTATACTGTCTACAATGTTTTATTTTTACTAATATTGTTATTTACTACTATACTCAATTATACTACTATATTCAATTATGCCTGATGAAATATAGACAATTCTATTGAAGATACTAAGAAACAACACAGTAATCATTGTAGATCACCTTGTACTGTGGTTTTATATGACTTTTTGGTTTCATGTTTTTATAGGAATTTGTTTTGTTTGTCTTGCTAAGTTTTGTTTTTACTTCTAATACAGAAAGGATAGAAATATATGTAGAGATTCATGCATACATACCTGTATACTCTCACTGTTTGACTCTCTACTTTGTATGCTTTAACTTTATAACTTGAACAACTATTACTTAGAGGAAAATATGTAATTTATGAACTAATGATTTCTTATTGTTTATCTCTTTTTTTGAACCTCTGTATTATCTCTACCCTTTACATGCTTTTGTTTCTATTTTAAAAAAAAGAACCACTCAGCTCAAGCCCACCTCAAGGCAAGGCTACCCAGAACCTCCCCCGTGGGCCCTCCCTGCCACCAGGAACATCAAGGAGGCCTGCCCAAGACTGTAAACTGCCCTGGACTGCTACAGATGGGCCTGCCCTACCACCTGGAACATCAGAACATCTCAGCAGGATCCAGTTAGTGTGACAAAATTTGGAACTTTGCTCCCAGGTGTATCAATTTATAGTCAATCTGGTGTAGTCCAAAATTTGCCACCTGGGAGTACACCCCTAAGAGGCGTACAGGGGATATATAGGGCCAGTAGTAAAGCCCCCTCCAACTAACTGTAAGACTATTGTGTGTCTGAAAACAGTGTGTGTGATCCCCTCCTACACATAGAAAACAACAGGCAGAGTGAAAATGACAAAATGAAAAACCAAAATGCAGCCTCAGACATATAGTTCACCAGAAGCAAGTATAGGAGACATTAAAATAGAGGACCCCAGAAGTAACACACTGGGAATCTCTGAAAAGATAGTGAGTGAAATAAAAATACAACTGCATCAGGCTATAGAAGATATCACATTAGAAGTAGTCTTCCATGTAAAGATAGAAATAACAACCTTAATAAAGGCATTATTGAATGCAGCTAAAGAAGAACTAGAGAAAATAGCACATGAGCATGGGAAACTGATTGAAACTTTGAATGAACAATATAGAAAACAAGAGAATTCATGAAGCAAACTCAAAGAGACATCCAAGAAACAAAAAATTCTATTAAAAGTGTGCAAAACTGCCTAAAGGAAGCTGAGGATAGGATTTTGAACCTTGAGGACAGGATCACAGTTAGTGATCAGGAAAGGATAGAACTTTTAAAAATAACAAAGCAGCATGAAATGACAATCAAGAAGCTTCATCATGATGTCAAGAGCAACAATATAAGAATAATGGGCATTAGCGAAGATACAGGAGTCCAGGCAAATGATATATGTAAAGTATTTAAAGAAATAATAGCAGAAAATTTCCCATACATGGGGAAAGAATCCGATATGCAGGTAAGTGAGGCATATAGAACACCAAACAGTCACAATCAACATAAATCCACACCCAGACACATAATAATTAAGATCTCAGACATACAGAATAAAAACAATATTAAAAGCTGTCAGAGAAAAGACACAACTCACCTATCAAGTAAAGCCCATTAGAATCACCGCAGACTTTTCAGCACAAACCCTCAAGTCAAGAAGAGCTTGAAGTGAGGTATTTCAAGCCCTGAAAAAAAACAACCTTGAACCCAGACTGATGTACCCAGCAAAACTTTCATTCAAATTTAATGGAGAAACAAAGAACAACTGAAGAAATTCATGTCCACCAAACCAATCCTAGAAACGGTACTGAAGGACATACTAGACAGAGATAAAAATGACCACAATCCCTAAAACAACAACAGAAAGAAACTACCAGGTAGGATAAGCAATTAAATAAGAGGAAAAGCAGAAAGAAACAACTGGAACATAACATGGCAAAGTCAAGCCAATACATATCAATGGCATCCATAAATATAAATGGTCTCAATTCACCTATACAAAAAAATAGATTGACCGAATGGATCAAGAAACAAGATCACACAATATGCTGTATACAAGAAACACATGTGACCCAAAAGAAAACTAATAGATTAAAAGTCAAAGGATGGAAAACAGTATTCCATGCAACAGGAACCCAGAAAAAAACAGGGGTAGATATTCTATTTGCAGACAATGTGAACTTCAAACCAAAAATGATTAAAAGAGAGAGAGAAGGTCACTACATACTTGTTAGTGGAAAAATTCAAGGGGAAGAACTAACAATTATAAATATATATACACCAAACACAAGAGCACCCAACTATATAAGACAGATAGTAATGGACATGAAAAACCAAATACACAAAAAAACAATTATAACAGGAGATCTTCACAGCCCATTGTCACAAAGAGATAGATCAACTAGACAAAAAGTCAGCAAAGAAATAGCAGAACTGAATCATACCTATGAGCAATTGGACTTAGTAGATGTTTACAGAGTGTTCCACCCAACCACATCAGAATACACATTCTTCTCAGCTGCACACGGGACATTCTCCAAAATAGACCATACATTAATCCATAAAACATTCTTAAGTAAATGCAAAGGTACTGAAATCATACCATGCATAGTATCTGACCATAGTGCACTGAAATTGGAAATTAATGGCAAAAGAAATTGTAAAACCTGCATAAATACATGGAAATTAAATAAAAGCCTTTTGAACAACCAGTGGACTACAGATGAAATTAAAGAAGAAATAAAACAATACCTACAATTCAGTGAAAATATAGAAACGACATACTGTAATCTGTGGGATGCATTGAAAGCAGTCTTAAGAGGGAAATATATAGAAATAAACTGTCATATCAAGAAAACAGAATGGGAACAAATAAACAATGTAATGCTCCATCTCAGGCATCAAGAAAAGAAGAGCAAGCTCAAGCCAAAGCTCATAGAAGAGAGGAAATTGTAAAGATTAGAGCAGAAATCAATGCAATTGAAACTAAAAAAACAACACAAAGAATTAATGAATCAAAAAGCTGGTTTTTTGAGAGAATCAACAAAATTGACAAACCCCTAGCTAACCTTATCAAGAGAAAGAAAGAAAAAACCCAAATTCATGCAATAAGAACTGAAAAGGGAGAAATTACTGCAGATCACATGGAAATTCAAAAGATCATCAATACCTACTTTGAAAATCTCTACTCACAAGGAGTGGAAAACACAGAGGAAATGGACAGATTTCTAGAAACATATGAACTACCAAAGCACAACCAAGTAGATGTAGCAATTTTGAACAACCCAATATCAGCTATTGAAATTGAAAATGTAATTTAAAACTTACCAACAAAGAAAAGCCCAGGTCCTGATAGATTCACAGATGAATTCTACAGGAAACTGAGAGAAGATTAGATGCCAGTACTCCTTAAACTCTTCAATGAAATTGAGAAAAAAGCAATCCTCCCTAAATCATTCCTGGAGGCAAGTATTACTCTGATACCAAAACCAGAGAAAGATCCAACCAAAAAAGAGAACTATAGGCCAATCTCACTAATGAATATGGATGCAAAGAGTCTCAACAAAATACTGGCAAATAGAATGCAGCAAATCATCAAGAAGATTATACATCATGACCAAGTGGGGTTCATTCCAGGAATGCAGGGATGGTTTTACATATGCAAATCAATAAATGTAACACACCACATCAACAGAGCCCAAAACAAAAACCACATAGTCATCTCAATAGATGCAGAAAAAGCTTTCAACAAAGTCCAACACATGTTCATAATAGAAACCCTTCAGAAACTCGGAATGCACGGCGTATACCTCAACCCTATAAAGGCCATCTATGACAAACAGCCAACATTATACTAAATGGACAAAAACTTAAAGCTTTCACTTTAAAATCAGGAACAAGACAAGGATGTCCACTATCACCACTCCTTTTCTGGAAACACTAGCCAGGGCAATCAGACAAGACAGAGAAATAAAAGGAGTAAAGATAGCAAAGGAAGAAGTTAAATTATCACTATTTGCAGATGACATGATACGCTATATAAAAGACCCAAAGACTCCATTAAAAGACTGCTAGAGGTAATAAAAAAGTTCAGTAGTGTAGCTGGATACAAAGTCAATGCTCAGAAATCAATAGCATTCCTGTACACAAAGAGCTCACTGAGAGGAAAATTATGGAAATATCACCCCTTACTGTAACATGTAAATAAATGAAATACTTAGGAATCAACCTAACTAAAAATGTAAAAGATCTGTATGCTGAAAATTATACTATGCTGAAAAAGGAGATTGAACAGGATATTAGAAAATGGAAGGACATTCCTTGCTCTTGGTTAGGAAGAACCATCATTGTGAAAATGGCCATACTCCCAAAACTGTTATACAGATTTAATGCAATCCCAATCAAAATACCATTGACATACCTCACAGATCTAGAGAATACACTACTAAAATTCATTTGGAAAGAGAAGAAACCTAGAATAGCAAAGGCAATTCTAGGCAAAAAAAGCAAGGCAGGAGGCATCTCAATGTCTAACTTGAAACAGTACTATAAAGCCACAGTGATAAAATCAGCTTGGTACTGGCAAAGAAATAGACCTGAGGATCAATGGAACAGATTAGAAGATGCAAGCACAACTACAAAGACACTCAGCCACCTGATATTTGACATAGGGGCTAAATATATCCACTGGAAGAAGGATAGTCTCTTTAATAAGTGGTGTTGGAAAAATTGACCCTCTACATGCCAAAGACTGAAACAAGATCCATGCATATCACCATGCACAAAACTAAAGTCTAAATGGATCAAAGACATCAATATTAAAACAGAAACACTAAATCTACTGGAAGACAAGGTAAGTAGAAGTCTTGGAGACATAGAGGTAGGCAGAGAATTCATGAACCAAACGCAAACTGCACGGGAAACGCTTCAAAGAATCAACAAATGGGATCTCACATTATTGAAAAGTTTCTGCACTTCAAAGGAAATCACCAACAGAGTGAAAAGAAAACCAACAGAGTGGGAAAAAACTTTAACCAACAATCCCTCAGACAAAGGACTTGTGTCCAGAATATATAAAGAATTGAAAAACATCAAGCCCCCCAAATTCAAAGACCCTCTCCAAAACTGGGCATCTGAGATGAACATACAGTTCTCAGAGAAAGATATACAAATGGCAAATAAAGACATGAAGAAATGTTCATCATCACTGGTCATTCGACAAATGCAAATTAAAACAGCATTGTGATTCCACCTTACGCCAGAAAGAATAGCTGCCAGGAAGAAATCAACTGATAACAAATGTTGGTGAGGTTGCAGGGAAAAAGGAACACTGCTCCACTGTTGGTGGAAATGTAGACTGGTGCAACCATTATGGAAATCCATATGGAGAATTCTCAGAAGTCTAGGATTGGAAGCCCTATTCAATCCAGCTCTCCTCCTCCTGGGTATTTTCCCCAAAGAACTGAAAATTCATATCACAATGATATGCACAATTTGTGATAGCTAAATCCTGGAAACTACCAACATGCCCATCAACGGCAGAGTGGATGAAAAAGATGTAGCATTTTTATACAATGGAATACTACTCGGCTATAAAAAAGGATGACCTGGAGGCCTTCATAGCAAATGGAGACAACTTGAGACTATCCTCATTAGTCAAATAAATAAGAATCATATTTATAAATATCATATTGTGTCTCTAGTGTAAAAAGTAAGTAAGAACTACAAGTGTAATAAAACCAAAATATGTAATTGCTACTGTAAAGAAGAGAGGAAAAGAAAGTGCTCTAAGGGATATAACTGCATATATGTTTGAGTGTGTAAAATAGATGACCATATTGCTGAATCTTTGTTGGATCTTTGAGCAGAACTCTTTGCAGTCTGACTGCTTGAATATTTACTATGTACCCTTTAACTTTGTAACTTGAACAACTACATCCAGGATGACAGTATGTAATTTATAAATTACAGATTTCTTAGTGGGACTTTTTCTCACTCTTCTTTTTCTTTCTTTCTTTTAGAATTCTGTACTGTTGCTTCTCTTTTGTTTTTTTTCTTTTCTTTAAATAAAATTTTAAAGATGTATAATTGCTATTGTAAAAAAGAGGAAATAGGAAGTGCTATAAAAGATATAGCTGCAGGTATGTTTAGATGTGTGGGATTGATGACCATATTTCTAGGTTCTTGTTGGATTGTTGAACAGATCTGTTTGTACTCTTGCTGCTTTAGTGTCCACTTTGTGTGCTTTAATTCTGTAACTTGAATAACTATTTCTAAAAGAACAATATGTAATGTATCAACTAGTGATTTCTTACTGTTTATCTTCTTTTATTGAAATTCTGTAATATTTCTACCTTTTTCTTGTTTTTTTCTCTTTAAATAAAAAAAACCAACTCTTCAATTCATTGATTCTTTATATTGTTTTCTTAGTCTCAATTACACTGATTTTTCACTGATTTTATATTTCCCTCCCTTGTAGGGGTTTTGGGCTTGACTTGTTCTTCTTTTTCTAGAAGCTTGAGTGGCAACATTAGGTTGTTTATTTGTGCTCATTATGTTTTCCTGATGTGACAGTTCAGCACTATAAATTTCCTTTGTAGGACTGCTTTCATTGTGTCCTACAGGTTCTAGTATAGTGTATCTGCATTTTCATTTAATTGTAGCTTTTGTTTAATTTCTTCTTTAATTCCATATGTGACTCACTGCTTATTTAGGAACATGTTATTTAATTTCCATGTGTTTATAGAATTTTTGTCATTTCTTTTGCCAATAATTTCCAATTTCATTGCATTATCATCAGATAATAGGCACACGATAATTTAAATTCCATTGCATTTACTTATGCATGCTCTGTGGCCTAGTATATGACCTATTTTTGAGAACATTCCATATGCAACTTAGGTGAATGTATATTCTGATGTTTTAGAGTGGAACACTGTGTAAACATCTATGAAGTCCACTTTGTCACAGATTTGGTTCAGTTCTGATATTCTTTGCTGATATTTTGTCTAGTTGATCTATCTCTTTATGACAATGGGGACTTAAAATACCCCATTACAATTGTGTTATTTCTTATTTGGTTTATTTCATGTCTATTAATATTTCTCTTGGGTGCTCCCATGTTTGATGCATATATCTATGATTTTTATTTCTTCCTCTTGAATTGTTCCTGTAACAAGAATATTGTGATCTTTGTGTCTTTTGATCATTCTTGGTTAGAAGTTCACACTGCCTGCAAACAGATCTTTGTGTCTTTTGATCATTCTTGGTTAGAAGTTCACTATGCCTGCTTTTTTCTGACTTCCTCTGGCATGGAGTATTGCTTTACATCCTTTGACTTTTAGTCTATGAACTTCTTTTTTAGTTAAACATGTTTCTTTTATACATGACAGTATTGGATCTTGTTTCTTGATTCATTCTGCCAGTCTGTTTCTTTTGATTGGTGAATTAATGTCAATTACATTGATGATTATCACTGACATGTATTGGCTTATCGCTGTCATGTTAGTTTTCTGCTGTTGGTTCTCTAATTTTCCACTCTGTTTAATTGCTTGCTCCACCAGTGATTTTTTGTTTGTTAGTCTTGGAATTGTGGTTATATTTATCTCTGCCTAGAATATTTTTAAGTACCCTCTGTAGGGCTGATTTGATGGTCATGACTTTCTTCATTTGTTCTTTGTCATGGAAGTATCTTATTTCTCCATTAATTATGAAAGATATTTTATCAAGTTACATCAATCTAAGTTGCAAGTGTTTTCTTTCAAAACTTAAAATTCTTCACTCCAAGCTCTTCCTAAGGGTTTGAGAAGTCTTACATGATTCTGATGAACTTTCTGTTATAGTTGATATGTTTCTTTCCTCTACCAGCATTTTTAGCATAATGTCTCACTATGTCATTTGGGATGACATTGAACTCATGTATACCAGGCTGGTCTTGAATTCATGGCTATCCTCTTTCCTGAGCCCCCAAATACTGGGATTACAGGAGTTGCACACCACATCCTGCTAATGGCTTCTAATATTCTGTTCTTGCATTAATTTTTAGGGTCTTGATTATTATATGCCTGGGTCTAGACTGAGGTAGGTCATGGCTAATTGGAGTTTTATATTCCTCACTTATCTGCATGTCAAATTCTTTTCCCATGCTTGACAAATTTTCTGCTTTTACTTCTGCAAGTTGTCTTTCTTATGTCATTTGTGTTGGCTACTGCTTTTTCATTGACATGTTAGTCTTATATTATTTTTCTTTGTATTCTCTTGCAGCAGTTGAATTGTTTTTTTTTCTTGATCCCTTGTTATTTTTAAGAGATCTTTCCTTTCTGATTGCTAGCCATGACCCTTCTTCCAAGGTTTATCTTCAGTTTCCTTCAAGAGATTTTGCAAACTTTCAATGGAATCTTTAATTTCCTGAGTACCTATTTGAAACCATTTCATGTATTCTATTTCTTTCCTGTATTGAGCACTCAAAGTTTCCATCAGTTTCCAGTGCTCCTCTAATTTTTGTCTATGTATTCTCTAGATTTGCTGAGCAATTCCTTCTTATGGTCATCATTTCTTTTTTTTTTTACTTGCGAGATTATTTCTGATCTGATTTCTTCAATAGTTAAGGGGATTTGTTTCCTTGCTTTGTTTGCTATCATTTCAAAATTTTCAGCTGTGTGGCTTCCATTTTCCTCTATTTTATTGTCTTCTGAACTTGTTTAGGATGGATTGGAGGTCTGAGATTGCATTTGCTTCTGATTCTCATTTTCTATTTTAAATTTTTTTATTTTGCTTTCCATCTTTATTCTTGTAAGTCTTTATAGTAGATAGCTTTATCACTAGTATCAAGGGCTCCCTAGGAAATGCCTGTATTTCAGGGATGTGTTCTGTGTGTAGGAGATTCTTGGTGTGTTTCTGTCCCAAAACTGTACCTTCCCAATTTATTTAGAGCAAGATGTTGGTATCTGTTTGGCTCAGTACCCAGTTCTTTCTTTGCTGGACTGTGACAAGTTTTCCCAGATCTTCCCAGCACTGTTACAGAAGGGAGAACTGATTACAACAACTATGACATACTGGCTACATTAGTATAGCTAGTAATAACAATAGCATCAAGCACAGCCTAAAAATAGACAAACTGTGGTAACTATTAATATTATGCCTTAAACCAGAGAAGCAAAATGTACAGCTATTTAACAGAAGCCATCATAAATTACGAGCTTGTATGCAGTGTTTCCCTTTGATAGGGGTATTTTACCCTGAGGCAGAGAAAGTTTAAATGGAGAGTGAGCAGGGCATGGTGGCACATGCCTGTAATACCAGCATACAGAAGGCTGAGGAAGGAACATCACAGTGAGTCTGAGTTCAGCCTGGGCTACAAAGTGATTCAAGACCAGCCTGAACTGCACAGTGAAACTCTGTCTCAAAAAGACAAAAAAAAAGGATAATGGATAAAACAGTGATAACTAAAGAGAAATAATTTAGAAACAAGTCTAGAGAACAAAGGATGATCACTCAAGCCTTGTGGATCTAAAGAAGGCAGAAAAGAAAGAATGAAGGAGTAAGCAAGGGATTGTCAAAATTAACCAGAAAATTTAGAGACAATATTTGGTCATATGAAAAAATGATTATATCTAGAGAGATAAATTGAGGAAAGAGAGAAAGAAGATCAATATATTAGAACAAAATATAAGTAAAGCACAAAAAAGAAAAGGAGACAAATCAACAAAGAAAAAATAAAACATAGTAGAAATAATTCCTTTATGTTCACTCAGAGCTCAAATCTACTGGATAGCATGGCCCAGCTTGCACTTGATTTTGTGCTGGCTGTGAGGCTGCTCCTCTCCTCCAGATGTGGGGGCCTAGGCTAAGTCTTCAGCCAAAACTTTCTGCATGCCCCTTAGCATCCTGTCCACTCCTTGCCTGTTTTCCCTCAGCATCTCTCTTCCTATTGCTGTGCTGCTTTCAGAGACAGGAGACTGCTCCCTGTCTTGTGTATAGTTGGCTGTTCATCATCTTTGCTCAGCCTTCTGTGTTCCTCGTCCACTGGAAAGCCTTGGTCCTCTAAGATTGTTTGTTGCAAGCTAGGGTGGGATACTATTATGTGGTCTGGCCCTCTGCTCCAAAGCAGCTCAGTCCCTATTCTTACTCCTCTCCCAGGGTGAGTGCTACCTCCCACTCACTGCTTTTCAAAGTCCTCTGCCCCTGCCCCCCATCTCTGCTGTAGTCTGTATCTTCATCAAGTGAGCTGGGGCTGGGTTTTGTGGGGTGTTTTTTCTGCTCATACTCCCAGTGTGGGGACAGCCCCAGGTTGCACAGTCTCACAGTGTAAGCCCCCTTAATTCCTACATCTCTCTAGCTACAGGCCATGAGGTAAGGGTTAGGTGTTGCATTTACTACACACAGCTGTAGTGCTTAATTTGTTTATAGAAGTTCCAGTTAGTGCTCTAGTGCACAAAAGGAAAGGGAAGAAAAGAAAATGGAAACAAATACCGGCAGATCGTTAAGGAACAAGCAATGCGCTCACTCCTGTGTGTGCCTGCTGAATTTACTGCTGAGCTGTAGCACCCTCTGCAGGAAGGAAAAATGAGCAAGAAACCTTATGTTCCAAATCTCTTGTTTTAGCATATCGTTTTTTTCTTCTTTTTAGCTTTCTAATATGGCAAGTGGTCACCCGCAATCTGGCAACTCAGTGGCTGGCTGGTTTTTTATTAAGCCCTTTATCTGTGTTTTGCTTGACCTGTGAGTCTCTTATTTCAGATTGATTTTGTTTTCAAGATGTATGTTGCTCCTCTTTCTTCCGGTTACCTGTGTTTTTAGTTCGATGTCTCTGAGTAGCTCTGAATGAAGCTCCTTCTCTATTCAGCCAAGCTGTGTTCTTGGCTAACACTTTTGATACTCTGTTCCTGTTTTGAATTTCCAGAACCCTGTTACATGTCTTATGATACATTCTTGACAATGGATAATTGGAGTTCTATATGCCTCATTTCTCTGATGTCTAATTGTTTTTTATCAGTTGAGAATTTTTCTGCCATTACTTCTGTAAGCAGGCTTTTTATGTTTGAGGTATGTCTTACCTTTTCATTGACTCCAATCAATCTTATTTTATTCTTCCTTGTATCATCTAGCAGCTGTGCTAGCTGTGGATTGACTTTTATAGTTCCATGCTATTTTTAAGAGCTCTCACTTTTCATGATCACTAACTACAATCTTCTAGATATGATATTCTATCCACACATTGATTCATTCTGCTACATATACTTTCAATAGATTTTTTTTTGGTACTGGGGATCAAACTCATGACCTCATGCTTGCCAGGCAGGCCCTTGTGCCCAATAGAATCTTTAATCTCCTTGGTACCTGATTGTATGTTTCTTGGATTCCATTTCTTTCCTACACTGGGCCTTTATGTTTTCCATCCCTTTTCTAAGCTCTTCTATTTTGTATCTTTTTTTTGATTCTCTAATCATTCCTTCATTATTACTGTTATTACTTTAGTTATCTGATAAATTATTCTTGATTTGATTTTTTCTAGAGCCACATGCATTTGCTTTATTATCTCCACTTGTACCATTTCAGAGAGTCTAAGTAGGTACCTTTCAAGTTGTTCCACCTCATTGTCCCTGATTTTTCCTTTGTTGGGATGAAAGTCTGGAGTTGCATCTTATTTCTGTGTTGTTTTGTTTTCTAGTTAGTGAGTCAGTCAGTCAGTTAGTTTAATTTCTGCATTGAGGCTTGTAAATTGCTTATGGTCAGTATCTTTACTGCTACCGTGAGAGCCTTTAGGAAATAAATACTTCTAAGAGTATCTCAAAGCTTTGGGTTTGGTTTTGGGTTTTTTGGCCTGCCCTGCCCTGCCCTGCCCTGCCCTGCCCTGCCTTTCTTTGCCTTTCTTTGCCTTTCTTTGCTATTCTTTGCATTGCTTTTGACATAGGGTTTCACTATGCATTTCAGGCCAGTCTTGAACAAACTTTCTAGCCCAGGCTGACCTCAACTCACAGCAACACTCCTGCCTCAGTCACATGAGTGCTGGAATTGCAGGTGTGTGTGACACATGCCTGGAAGCTTTGGGGTTCTGAGTCTTTTGCAACATCATACTTCTTCAGTTTCTTGGAGATGAGAAATTGCTGTCTATTTGGTTTATCTCCTGGTTCTTTGGCACTGGTCTACAGTAGTATTTATAAGTCTGGCAATCTCAGTTTTGGGATACATGGAAGAACAAATGAGTATAACAATTATATCACCTTGGCTAAAGTAGAATAATCAGTTATAACAAAAGCATCAAACAGCCTACAAAATGACAAAATGTGGTAAGCACGATTTTGCCACCTTTAACCATATGAACAATATTGTAGTTATAGAACATAATCTCAAACCAGAATATTTTGTATAATATATAGCCCCTCTATAAGGTGATTTTAACTTCTGTTAGAAAATTTAAAAGGCATTGGGGGAAAATAGAGAAGTAGACGAAAAGAAAAGTATTACAAGCCAGTAGGACAAAAGAAGATTGTGTAAGCTTTGGGAACTGATTGAGAAAATGAGAAACAATGAATGAAGAAATACAATAAAGTAAAAAAACTAGAGACAATTTACTGACTCATAAGAAAAGAACAAACCACAAAGAAAAAGAGAAAAATTTTAAAATCTCAAAAATTAAGAAAGCAAAAAAAAAACAGGAAAAATAGAAAAAAATCCTCTTCAGGATGTCTCTCTGCTGTCATAGGTTGAAAGAGGGGCAGACAATGGAGATCCAAGCTGATTGAGCCCAGCAAGCCGGCAATATAATTCTAGTAGTGATGGAGATGCACCACCAGGAAACCTGGGCCATTAGTTCCACTGCAGTTCAGACTGCTTTTGGTTTCTGGCTGTGAGACTGGCTTTTAAGCTCACAGCACACTGAGTGCTTCCTGCCAGCTTGACCTCTGCTCCTTGATGACTGGAACTCAGTGTGCTGACCTGCCAGCTTGAGGTCAGCTGAACCTCACCCTGAGACTTGGTCACAACTAGACAGAGTCAACCCACAGCTCCTCTGACTCTTGATTTCAGTTGGCCACTTCCCAAAATGGAGACCAGCTGATGGCCCTTTTCTATGGGGCCTCCAAACCCAAGAACTCACTAACCACTGAAGTACACAGCACCTGTTCTCCATTCTGCTGGTGCATTGCTCTGTGGAGGCTTCTAGGATTGCTAATAGTCACAGTGCTTTGCAGTTTCAAGCCACACATTCCACGATGCAAGCTGGGTCTCAGGGAATAAGAGTCACTTGCCATCTCCCTCTTATGCATTATGGTCCTTCTGTCCACTTTCTCTGTGTGCACTCATTCATTCATCGGATCTTTGGTGGACCCTGGAGACTCACTTCCCTCCTCCTCTTTCTCACATTGCTGTATTCAGTCATGTGGATTCCAAATATCAGAGGGGCTGTTTCTCCACTGCTCACCATTTTACCAACTTCCCAGAAATCTGAGACTTTTAGGTCTTGTGGGAAAAAACTGTATTTCAAAACACATTTATCACTGAAGTAATCCACTTTTTCAAAACTGCAGATGATGAAAGGCAGGGCAATGAATACTCCAGTCAGTCTCACAGAAGAACAGATTGTGGGAGTCTCTACAATAAGGCTTATGATTTTCACCTAGAATAAAGTAAAAAGAGTCCAGCCAGGAAACACCAGGTCCCTTCAAACCAGAAGCAGCAGGACCCCTCAGATAGCAGCAGTGGTCCAACAAACACAATGTATGAACTATGCATGAGCAAGACCTCCATTCTCCAGTGCTGGAAATGATGGGTGCTCTAGCTTGGATCTGTAATGTCCCCACAGTTAAAGGCAGGATCCAGGGTGGTGATACTGGGAAGGAATAGAGCCCTTGAGAGATGAGGTCCTGTAACATGACCTTAGCTCCCTGAGGCAGTGCCCTGGAACTGGACTGAGGGATAACAGTGGTCTCTTCTCTCATTTCCTGGCTGTGTGGTGAGCAGTTCTGCCCCAGCACCCACTCCCTCCATGACAAACTGCTTCATCACAGACAGAGCAGAAAGTTGAGCTCAGACACTAAGCTTCAAAATTCTCAGTCAAAATGCAAACTTTTCCTTCAAGATTGGATTATCTCAGTTACCGTCATTTTTTGTTTGACTTATGAAAGAGTATGGAGTCCAGGCTGATCTCAAACACACTGTATAGCCCAGGGCACCTCAAAGCTGGATTTATCAGTGAGCACCAGCATTCCTGGCTGTCAGTTATCTTTTCAAGGTGATGGAAAACTAACAGGACAGGAGTTCCAGTGAGCAGCAAATTCACATTAGCCCCTTTCATGACCCCCTCATTTGACCATCAACACTGGAGATTGCGGAGCACAAACCCACTGAGCTCTACCTTCTGTAAAATAATACAAACAAGAGGGGCTCATAAACTAGTTACCACTCCCCTGCCATAGGAGATAAAATAAAACCTACATAAAGAATCCTTCCAGACCCACTCCCAAAGTGAATGAAATCTCAGGCAATATGCTTCACAACCCTTTCCCCAAACATGAGACAATGTGACCTCCATCCATTTACCCACACTGTTACACCAAAATTTGGCAAATTAGAGTAACAGGCAAGGGTTTTCAAAACTCCCAGCATGAGAAACAGCAGGACTCAGTGTTAGAACTGCCAGCTTTCTTATGACATCAAGAGTTCTGTTACAAGATGAGAATGTCAACAAATTATCTCCTATATTCCAGAAAATGTCATCCAGCTCTCATTCTGCAGTGACAAACAGAAACACTGAAATGTCACCCGGGAGTGGAAGCAGATTTATGTAATATTGATGGACACTGACAAGGAATCAATCCTTACAACTATGCCAAGCCTTGGACAGGGGTGGGCTAGCATTCTTATAAGGTCTGTAAGTGAGAAGTATGGAAGCAGTGTACCTGGCTGTCTTGGATTTATTCTTACAATATACATCATAATAACCAGCTATGCATCACAGTGACCAGTCATTTCTAAGAAACAGAAGTAATGTGAACTGTAACAGGAATCAAAGTAAACTGGAGGTTACCTGGACAACAAGGGGAACCATTTTCTGCTACAGTTCAACACAAGCTCCACCCTGCCTCTCTTGTCTCCCTACCACTAAGTAGGTGTATGCCCAGCATGGACACCCCTAGACTTCTGGAGACAAACGAGTGTCTCAACAGGCAGCGCATCACAGTCTCCAAATGTAAGCATCAAAAATGCACAGAAAAACTACTTGTCATTTTATTATCATTGTACTAATAGATGATAGACACTTCAGTGAGCAGCACCCTCAAAACAAATGGGGACAGCATCCCAGAATGCAAATCCTTCACTTTCCCCCAATGTGATGTAACTGCTGACAGAGTGACCCACCACATACACCAGCCACAAGGCATGCTATGAGCCTCAGCAGGTTCACAGCAGCCTCTGTTTGTATGTGAGGCAGTCCCACAGCACAGTGGCCAGAAATAGCCCCATCGAGTCACATGTCCTCCACCCCAGACAATGCTGACACTTTTGGTTTCAGAACAACAGAAGATAACAGGAGTCAAGGCCAGTCAGCCAATGCTCCAAGCTCCCACAGATCAGACAAATGAAGCCCCACAAACAATCCATCCCCAATCTACATTTATGGCTAGGTCTTAAACACCAAATGCTCAAAGAGGCAACATGGGGAAAAGGAGAGCTGGAGCAGGGTCTCATGCAGCACAGAGAGGGGGAGAAGACATTTTCTGTGACCAGATGAAAAGCTGCTCTGGGCTGTGGCAATGTGGTCTGGAGGAAAAGATGCAGTGTTCTCCTCCCCGAGTGCACCAAGGATTTTATTGTCACCTGTGCCTACTAAGTATCCCTGGCACCTGATACTCATGTTCTGAGTACCCACTCCTCACACTGAATCAGAAATAAGCCATGGAATCCATAAAAAGTGGCTACTGTAGTGATAGTGTGGCATTTTAGGCAGGGTCACAGCACATACAAAGGCTTCCTCCTTAGGTCCCTTGGGTTATGTGTTCCATGGGAGGCCATCACCACACCTGAGGATACTTAAGAATCCCTGTGGATGGGCCATGTGCTGCTACTAAATATGTGGTCATGAAATGCACAACCTTGGAAGTGATCTTCTTGCCCCAGTCAAGTTTTGGCTGTAGTCCCTGATCTGATGGCTAAAATGTATAGGGCAAAGGTAACACTGCATGAGGTGCACTTCACACAGCATCGACAATGCGACAGAATGATGGATGATACAGGAAGGGATGTGGCAAAGAAAGTACTGAAAGTACAACTGATGAAATTTATGTGATATATTTTATAAGTCTGCTGGTCCTCATAAGAAAATAGAATAGCCAGGGATTTAGCTCAGCGGCATAAGCACCTGCCTTGCAAGCATGTGGTCGTGAGTTCAGTCCCCAGTACCAAAAAAGAAAAAAAGACAAAAAAAGAAAATAGCACAGACCAGGACACTAAGCAGCATAAATTCAGTTTCTCAGAGCCCTGAATGTGGGAGGTCTGGCATCTTAGCGCTGGCTGGGCTGATGTCCCCTGAGCCTCCCTCTTCTCCAGACGTGAAGATGACTGCTTCTTGTGGCCACTTCTCATAGCAGTCTGCAGGCTTGGCTGTCTCAGTGTCCTCTACTTTAGAAAAGTAGCGAGATTGGTTCATGACTCATCCTGATGATCTCAGTTCAATCTGGTACCAATTTAAAGTGAAAGCAGCAAAGCCCAGAGCTGTGGTACAAGCCTGTAATCAATCTCAGCAGTCTGGGAGGCTGAGGTAGGAGAAATTCAAGGTCAAGCCCAGCAGGCACACATTAAAAACCAAGTGAGACACAGTCTTAAATTTTTTAAATGACAAAAAAAGGGACTGCAGCTCAGTGTAAAAACCCTGCATTCAATCTCCCCTTTCCACAAAAACAAAATGTGAACCTTCCAGATGCAGTTACATTCTGAGGCACTAGGGGTTTACTGCACCCATATGTGACTAAGGAGGTGTTAGTTTACAATGCAATGGGAGAGAATGAAATACCTGTTTCTGCTCTTGCAAATTTCACCAATCATTCACATTACACATTTGTCTCACAATAGTTTAATAAAGAACAGTTAGGCTGTTACAAGGTTATCAGTAAGGTTTGGATTGGTATTCAAAGACACATGGGAAATCAGAAATATCCCTCACAGTGAAGACCTCTCTCCAGTGGCCTCACAAATCAGATTATCCAACAGTCCCTGCTCCTGTCTCCCTCTGGTTCTCGACACTTTCCTCCTGGCCACTCATCCTCTCTGCCTCCCTGGCCAGCCTGTCTGCCTGCAAGGCCTTGGCCAGTCTCTCCCTGGCTTTCTTCACTTTCCGAGTCTGTCTCTGGATGTCTGCAGCAGTGATCTGCTGGTGGCAAGAGGGAGGTAAAAGATGAAAAACTTCAGGGAGCATCTCTGTCCAGAATGGAGGCTGGCCAAGGGCAGGCTGCAAGTCTTCAACACCAGACTTTCCCAGGAGTCGTCTTTGGCTTCCTACAGTCAGTATTTTAAACGTGTTTTTGAAATCCAAGCGACTTAACCGTTCTTCCTCAGTGCCTTGGTGCTTGACTGCCTGCAGCCTCCAGCTTGCACAGAGCTGCAGGGGCTTCTCGAGCTCGTCCTCCTGTGAACCACACCTGACCTGGCTGCCAGAGTGGACAGTGTTGAGAGTCGCTGGGCTCGGGAAGATGCAGCTGGTCAGTCGCTCAGGGGGCCTGAAGGGTACAGCAGCCCTGCGCTTGGCCTTGAGGTTCCGGACATATGGTTTCCTACACAAATTTGGGGGTAGCATGCTTCTTTGGAGTTTTCCCTTTAAAAAAATAAAATATGAAATCTATCTGAAGTGGGGATGAAGACTGCTCTCAGCTCTGGAGAATTTCCTGGGTTCCTTGGGCTCTTTCCCCTCCCCTCTCCCTGCAGAAGTCTCTGAAATCACACTGGGTCACAGTCATCTGGAATGTTTGTTATAACTCAGATGTTAGATACCCAAATAGATTTAGGGTTGGGCCTCATGCTCAGATCCCTACCCTAAGTCAGGTCCGAGCAATATACTAACACCCCATTTAAGAATAAACCTGTAGCAGAGCGTGGTGGCCCATACTTGGAATCCCAGTACTCGGGAGGCTGAGGCAAGAGGATTCTTGCAACTTCAAGACCAACCTGGGCTATGAAGTGGTTAGCTCAAGCCCAGCTTGAACTGCATAGAGAGACCCTGTCTTCAAAAAATAAACAAATAAATAAATGAAAATAAACCTGTGCTACTGAAAGAGGGTTCTCAAGTTTGTTTATCAGTACTGGAAACTGAACCCAGCATCTTTCCTTCAAACTACATTTTGGGCCCTTTTTGTTTTTACTATAAGGCAAGGTCTCACTTATTTGCTAAGCTTCCCAGGCTGGGCTCCAACTTGCGATCCTCCTGCTTCAGCCTCCCAGAGAGTGCAGTGATTACAGACATGCATCACCACACCCACCTTAAGGAACATTAACTGAAAGAAAAGGTACACCATGCACATGATTGGATTGAGACAGACTCCACACTCACCACAGGAGGCTGGTTGGGCACAGGGTGTGTTGCTTGCTTCCCCATGGTCACTGCTGCCATGTGGCTGGGTCTTCTCTGAGCTCCAGACAGGCTGAGGCTTGCTGTGAAATGCAGTGAAGCCCACACCTCCTTCCCCTTTTATTGGAGAGGGGGAGAGGCTACTCCTGCAGGGTCCCAGTGTCCTTGACTCTAATCTGGGCTGCAGATCAGCCAATCTTAGATTATCCACTCTGAATCAGCCCCAGGACACACCCTTCCTCAGATGCCAGATTTTGAGGGATTCTTAAATCTTACTACAGAAATGAAGTCAAGTGTCAAAATCTTGCATGAGTGAAATTTTAATACACCTTTTGTAAGGAGGAGTTACATTGGTAGCTAAAAGACATGCATATTTTATAGGAATATCAAAAGTTTTGGTTTGGTTTGGTTTGGTTTGGTTTTTTTGAAGCAGAGCCTCGAACTCATGGTGATCCTCCTGCTTCAGCATCCTGAGTGATAGTGCAATAGCCAAGAGCCACCATGCCCTGCTTTTCAGTTTTGAATTGGAAAACAATAATTGTGTGTATTTGTAGGCTACAAATCCTGATCTTATCATTTAAGACGTATCATGCAGAGATTCAATCAAGCAACTTAATGTATCCAGTAACTCATGAATATATCAATATTTTACAATTTCATGTTTGTAGTGCTAGGCATGGAACCAAGATCTTGGTACTAAGACACCAGCCCCTGCATAAAATTTCACTTTGATTTGTTAAATTTCAGAGATTGTCTTCATAAATCACTTAGTTCCCAGACTGGGCTTGAAATTTTGCACTTCCTGCCATGCACAATTGCTTCATTTAAGAAAATATTAGACTATAAAAAATTTTACTTATTATTAACTCAATATAATACATAATGATTATTACTTTTTTACATTAAAACTTTATGCAATTACTAATATATTTCAGATTATTTCAGTCATTCTACCCTTCTGAGCCTGTCATTTAACCTCTTAATGTTACTTTAGTTCCTTTGAATTAAATAATTTATTATTCCATAGTTTTCTCTAGATTAAATTTCTCAGATTAAATCATGGATTTTAAACTGGGTGTGGTGCACACACCCATAATCCCTGCACTCCAGAGGCTGAGGCAGGAGGATCACTACAAATACCAGGCCAACCTGGGCTACAGAGTGAGTTCAAGGCCAGATTCAACTACATAGTAATGGCTCATCACAAAAAAATAAAAAAATATGAATTCTTTCTTTCATAACTAATGTAATACAGTTATTATCTCTCCTCAAAAGCATTTCTCATTTGGGAAATCAGTTATATTTACAAAGTTAAAGCAACAGACATTGTCTAACACATTTCTGAACTTTTATTTTTGCTATGTGCTTGCAGTATAGGAAATGTACATCTACTATGAGACATCGACTTATGTATCACACCTTAATGACTCTCATTCCCTCATCCCTCCCATCTCTCTTCCCTGCTCCTGCCAGTAACTTGCCCCCCATGGCACCCTGTGAAAAATGTGCCTATATTTTACTATTTCACTTATTCACACTTGGGTTTCAAGAGACAGAGTAAAGTACAGTGAGGCAGACAGGGCAGAGAAACCTTAGACAAACCTCAGACACAAATTTTCTTGAGCACATATTAACTGTACACTTCTTGCCTAGATGCCCCCCCATCCAATGCAATCAGTGCCTTGCCACCCTCTCCCACAGATAAGTGCGTTATTGCTGAAATAATTGGTATGATAACAGAAGTCAAAATGGAGAACCTTTTATTCCATGAGGTAGGAAATTGACCCATATTAGTTTGGAAGGTTTCAGTACTCAGTGGATAGCCTTGGGGACCATGGCTAGGGCTGTTGGAGCTGCATAGAAGAAGGCCTCCTGGAAGCAGGGGGTCACAGAATCCTGCTGGGCCCAAGGGAGCTATTACTGCTCAGTGGGAGCTGATCAGGATAACCCTGCCACTCTCTGCCAAAGAGACAGAGCCATCGAACACCAAACAGACCCTCTGAGCCAAGGGTTCCAAGCACACAGGACTGGATAATACAGCAGGGGTTGGAATCTGAGCCTTACACAATACTGGTCTCCTACCAGGCAGGGAATTCTGGGAGGTGAAACTGTGAGAAGTGTCATGTAGCATCTGATACCTGAGGGTGGAGCCACAGGTGGGAACATGGCTTGGGATGAGAATGGTCAGAGCAAGGCCCCCCCTGGGCCCTCATGTGTGTGATGCAGGGATCTACACCTTGATCTAATCTTCATGTTAGCCCTTGTTAATTAAAAAATGAGACATGCAGGGTAGGAGTAAGACTTAGTAACATATTACATAGTTAATAAATACAGATTGGGTATTACCAATTTGCTTTTTACTCTCTCAAATTGTTATTTTGATGAAAGGCCAAATCGGGGATGTTTACCCTGAGATCACTTCCTCCTTCCACTGTTACATCTTCCTTTTTCCTTTCCCAGTGTGGCAAAGAAAATTGCAATCAGCTCCTTGTGCATCATCAATGCCTGCCCTAAGCACCACCTCTGCTAAAGGTTACATATATCCCATACCCCATAATCTGGTAGGAGACAACCCAGTCGCCATGGGTTGTGTGCTCCTTTCCACGTTCTCACCTCAATAAACATGTTTGTTATGTACTTTTACTTCTCTATTGCACCAGAATACTTTATCATAATGGTGTCTTGAGGTTTTCTGGGGTTGTGTATTTAAAAAACATACTTCCACATAGTTTGCCAGATGGTCAAAATGATGCTGAAACTTGTTAAACTAAATCCCTTGGGGTGAGGAGACATTGGACAGGACTTCAACTGATGAATAAGAAAGTGGCCACCTGGGAACTGTAACCAGCTCTTGTTCATTAATCAAAGGCCCCAATAATCTCAATAGCCTTATGGAAGACACCCCAATTAAAGTTCATATGACTAAGACAATTCATTGTTGCTGATCTGGTGGTATATTCATGCCTTCAAATATAAGATTGGGATTATTTATGATGATAAATATTTTGTGTCAGATCAAGACATCTACATTTTTCTTGTGCTCTAGCAAATAAATTCAAATCAAATCAACATGAGGTCATCAGTCAAATGATAATTTTTAAATAAAAATTTATGTAATGTCCATCAACAAAATGACCTAAGAGCCAATGAGTTACAATTGTTATAATCTAAAAGCACTTTCTAAACTTAACTGTCAGCCCTACTGCTCATGTGTAGATCATACATGCTTTATACATTGATTATGCAGGCTTTGATTAAAGTTTATTCTTGTATAAAACATGCCAAACCCCGAGGCATCATAACAAATATACTAATTTCTTTCAGATTCCTTTTACTGGGATTAACCAGATCTTTTCCAGAAAAAGGTTATATGATGCATATTGGGACCATGCTTTATACTTTGATTATTCATGTTTTGATTAAAGTTTACTGTTGTCTAAAAGGTGCCGAACAAGGCATCATAACAAATACACTAAATTCTTTAGATTCCTTTTGCTGGGATCAACCAGATCTTTTCCAGAAAAAGGTTATATGATACATATTGGGACCACAATTAACTATACTTAACTGGCCTCAAATGGCACCACAACTGATCTATCTCCTACATAAAAAGGTAAAATTAATAAAACAGGCCATCCTCCAAAAATCAGATGGCGTTAGACGTTCTAACAGTATATGAGGTACTTATAAAATTGTAAAACCTAATGTGTGGAGGGCAAATGAATGACATGTCAGTTTCTGAAACTCCCTGGACTTTATCCTTATCCTCCTTATGGGAAGCCATTACTAAAATTATATTCATGAATACCCTGTTGATTCTATTATTTGACTCCTGCATACTTAATTGATTCTTTGTCTTTGTCGCCTTTAGACTTAAAGCTGTATACCTACACAAGATGAAAATGCCTGCTATCTACTGAAGGCCACTAATTAAAAGCTCTGCAGAGTATCCCTGACTGCCAATCAACAACTTCAACCCCATTCAGCCTGAAGAAATCAGATCAGTCCCCACCCATTTTCCCTCATGGCAGTTTGGGTTACTTCTTCAGAGAAAAAAAAATGCTACAGGCAGCTAATTCAGTTAAAAATGCTATAGGAATAGAGCATGCCCAGGGGCCTTCTTTCAATCCAGGGAGCCAAGGTCCTGTGAGGGAGTCACAGCCATGTGAGGGAAGTACCAGCATGCTGGTGCTGGCCCAGGGAGAGTTTAAGACCATTGTTCCCAGTGGTTAAGTGCCTGCCCAGCTCCCTAAAACACTGGACTAGGTTCAGTAGGTTTTGTGGGCCTGGTGAACCAGGTCCAATGACCTTCTTTCAATCCAGGGAACCAACACTGCACAAGGGGAGTACCAGCCTGCCTGCACTGGCCAGAGAGAGTTTAACACTATCACTCCCAGTAGTTAAGTGCCTGTCCACCTTCCTAAATCACTGGACTTTGTTTGGGAGGTCTTACAGGCCTGACTCAGCCACATTAAGTGACCTTCATACAGTCCCATGAACCGAGGGTGCAGGAGGTGACTTCTGACATAATTAAATTTAGTAGCATAGCTGGATACAGAGTAAACACTCAAAAATCAATAAGATTCCTGTACAAAACAACAAATTCAATGAGAGAGGAATTAGGGGGGGAAATGACATACTTAAGGATCAATGTAAGGGAGTAGAAGATTTATTTATTGAAAATTGCAGTACTCTGAAAAAGGAGATTGAAGAGAATGTCAGAAAATGGAAAGATATTCCTTGCTCATGGATAGGAAGAACCAAAGTAGTGAAATGACCATACTCCCAGAATTGTTACACAGATGTAATGCAATTCTAACCAAAGTACTATTACCATACCTCACAGAACTATAGAAAGCATTCCTAAAATTCATTTGGAAACAGAAGAGGCCTAGAATAGCAAAAGCAACTGTGGGCAACAAAGGTAAGGCAGGAGGCATCATAATTACTGACTTCAAATTATACTGAAAACCTACTGTTAAACAATCAGCACGGCACTGGCAAAACAAAACAAAACACTCAGACCTGAGAATCAGTGGAACAGATTAGAAGATGCAGAAACAACCACAAACACCTTCAGACACCTTACCTTTGACAAAGGAGCTAAACATTTTCACTGAAAGAAACATAGTCTCTTTCATATATGGTGTCAGAAAACCTGGCTTTCCACATGTTGAAGATTAACACTAGACCTATGTTTATCCCCATGCACTAAATTAAAGTCAAAATGAATCAAAGGTCTAAATATTAAAATAGAAACACTAAATCTACTGGAAAAAAAATGGGTAGAAATATTGAGGATGTTTGTGTAAGCAAGGAGTTCATGAACAGAATCTAGATTAGCACACAAAAATACTTTAAAGAATCAACAACTGGGATCTCACAATGTTAAAAGTCCTTTGCATTTCATAAGAAATCATCAACAGAAAGAAAAGATAACTCACAGAGTGAAAAAATTTCAGCCAGTTCTCCCTCAAAAAACTAATATCTAGAACATATGACTAACTGAAAAAAAATCAGATCCTCCACATTCAAAGAACCAATTCAAAAATGGGCATCTGAGATGAATACACACTTCTCAGAAAAAGAAGTACCAATATACATATAAATATATGTATGCATAGAAATATATAAAAAATTCCACATCATTGAGCCTTTAAAAATTATTATTTAAGCCCTATTCCCCACTTTCCCTTCCCCTTCCTGGCCCTTATTCCCCTCCCCACTTGAACATTATCTTCCTACTTCCTAATGTCTTATATTCATTTTTGTCCTTATTTGCATGTTTGGTTTCTCACATGAGCACTTAAGCAATATGCAGACATGAGCATCTGATTCATTTCACTTAAAATGAGATTCTCAAAATGCAATTGTTTACCAAAAATTTGTCAAGTTTATCCTTCTCTATGTCAGGGTCATACACCATTGTATAGAAAAACCACATTGTGCCACATTGTATTCATCCGTTCATTTGCTGATGCCTGCCCTGACTGTTTGAAACACTTAGCTCTGACAAATTGCACTGTTATGCAGAGGATGGTGCATAGATCACAGTGGCATGATGCTTTTAAAGCCTTCAAGAAGATCCCAAGAAGAAGAATACCAAGTAGAACGTCTAGTTTTAGTTTCTTCAAAAACTCTCTATAAAGTTTCCCATAGTGGTTTTGACAATCTACACTTCCACCCACAATATAGAAGGGCTCTTTCTTCCCCGGGGTTCCAAGACAATGTGGCACATGACAGTGGGGCGACAGTTCATGGCTGTGGAAGAGAGCAAAAGCAACAGGAGAGCCTGGATTGCTTGATGATAGCCATTCTTTCTGGAGTGAAATATAGAGAAATGTTTTAATTTGTACTTTACAAAGAAGCCTTGATGTGGAACATTTCTTCATATATTTGTTGCCATTTGCACTTCTTCATCTGAGAAGTGTGTATTCATTTCAGATGCCCATTTCTTGATTGGGTCTTTAATCAGCACCTTTAACTTTGGAGGTGCTGATTATTTTAAATTCTTTGTATATTCTAGACATTACTCTGTTGAGGATAAATTCTTAAAATATTTACTCACTCTGTGGGTTGTCTCTTCATTCTATTGTTGGTTTTTTTGCTTGCAGAAACTTTTTAATATGATAGCATCTCAGTTGTTCATTTTTTTTAATACGTCCTGTGTTGTTAAGGTTTCGTTCATACAGTCTTTGCTACATGTATATTTTCAAGAGTTTTGCCTATTCTATGTTTCAGCAGATTGTGTTTCTACTGTAATATTTAGATCACAGATACATTTTTATTTTACTTTAGTGCATGGTGAGAGATATGGGCCTAGTTTTAGTCTTCAGCATGTGGAGAGAACATTTTTCCAGCACCATTTATTAAAGAGACTACCTTTCTTCCAAATGAAAGATGTTTGGTTCCCTTATCAAAGATATGGTGGCTGAGTGTGTTTGGAGTTTCTTCTGCATCTTCTATTCTGTTCCACTGATCCTCAGGTTTGGTGTTTTGTTTTTCCAGTACGATGCTGTTATTATCACTGTAACTTTGAAGTAAAATTCAAGTTAGGATTGTGATACTTGCTACTTTGCATTTATTGTGCTGAACTACTTTTGCTATTCTAGTCACCTCTGGATCCAAATACATTCTAGGATTTTTTTCTCTAATTCTATGATGTATGCTATTTGCGTTTTGATTGGGAATGCATGAAACCTGTGTAACAGTTTTCAAATATGGATCTGCCTATTTAAAAATAAAGGATACATTTTTATTTTCTGGTATCCCTTCAATCACCTTTTATGAGTATTATAGTTTTCAGTGAAAAGGTCATGTACTTCCTTTGTTAGATTGATTAGTTTCTGTTTTACAGTGCTATTGTGAATATCCCTGAGTTCTCACTAAATGAGTTTGCTATTTGTTTGGCCTAGTGGCCTCTATCCTGCATTGTGTTCTGTTTCTTAACTTTCACTGTGGGCTCCAATTTTCACTTTGGATCCTTTCTGGGTCCCAGGGATTCAGCTCCTTCTTCTTTTATCCTTTTTATTTTATCCTTTCCTTCATTCAATCTGTTGCATAAGTTTTCAGTTGAGGTTTTAATTTCCTGAATGTCTGTTTGGATCTATTTCATTTCTCTCCTATGTTTGGTATTTTTGTTTCTATCTTTTTGCGAGCTCATCTATTCTTTGGTGTCTACTCTATTGTGTTTGATTTTAAGCATCACTTCTTTTCTACCTGAGAGATGATTTTTCTCTGTAGCCTTTTCCATTTGCTTTTTTTCACTCCTGTTGTCATCATTTTGGAAAGTTCCACTGTTTGACTTCCCACCTCATCCACCTCAGAGTGCCAGGCCTGTCCTGGTGGGTTGGGGAGCTGGGGTCACACCCCACCTGTGCATCTTACCATTCTCTGCCTTCTATTTTTTTATTTTGCCTCCTATATTGGTGCTCACCAACGTCCCATGATATATAGCTCTACCACTAGCACTGAGACCCGTCTCAAGGAAGAAAGGAGATGCCCATTCCTCAGGGATGTCCTCCAGATGTAGCTGGTTCTTTGCAGCTATCTCAAGAACCTACTTCTTCTGGTGCTTACAGTTCTGTGATAATGTCCATGTCACATCACTGATATGGGCTGGGTATGAAGCCAGTCTTGGCCACTGGATGTAGGGGCTGGGACTGGTCATCTGCTGGTGGAGTTCTCCAGAGTTTGACTTCTGTCTCCTCACTGCTGCTCCAGATACTTCCATGTTATTGGACTTGCTGATTACTTCCCCTCAAAAGGTGTGTGCATCTGTGTGCCAGGATGTTGTCCTGAGTCTTGGGGTTCCTGTTACATTTACAATCTTTCAGGCAGCCCTTCCATCTGGGGATATAACCAAGGAGACTCAGAGAATGAACTCAGTCTTCCAGCCAGCCCCACACTCTGTGATGTAATGCATGGGTTCAGAGTGTGAACTCACTTTCTTCCAGCTGGCATTCCCTCTGGGATGCAATGAAGGAGATACAAATCACAAACTCACTGTTTTACAGCTAGCCCCACCATTGGAGATATAATGGAGGGGTGCAGAGTGCAAATTCACTGTCTTCCAGCCAGCCCAACCACCGGGATGCAATGTAGGAGCTCTGGGTCATGAAATCACTATCTTCCAGCTAATCCCACCATCATGGGATCTGTTTTAAACACTCATGGCATGCCTTCTCAACTATATTTCCTGTTGCTTAGATGTGAGGAAATGGAATTGCAAGATATCCAAACAGTCACAACCAGAATGCATGATGCCCTCACCTGTGGAGTTCTGTAGAGCTCCAAAAATGTCCCAATCTGAGCTGAAAATGGTGATGTACTATGTGCAATTACAGCAATAGATTTCTTCTGAATCTTGCAACTGTAGTTAGGGAGAAACTCACTTCCTCCAGAAAGCCACATTAGAGTAATCTCCAAGGTCCTGTGGTCACTATCAATGGCATTTTAGAGCTAGAAACCCAAGGACTGTTTGGGAAGCAGGTAAGGATCTTTATTGATCTCCTCAATGGCGTAGTAAAAGGCCAAGACATACTGGTAGTTCTTCCACAACCACCTATAGAAAGAATATAGTCCAGTCACATAATTCAGAGTCAAATCATTTGAAAATTCCTGTGAAGAAGATTGGTTAGAATTGTGTGTCACTACAAGGCTTCTTTATTGAAATATGAATCTGGTGTGTGCAAGGTTCTCAGGACTCCACTGATGCCATCTCTGGAATACATCTTTTCAATTATTTTTCATTACTTCAAGCATGTTATATGTACTAGTATGAAGAATATGAATTCTGATGTTGTGAGTTGAAACATTGTGTGGACATCTACCAAGTCCATTTGTTCACAAGTTTGGTTCAATTTTGATTTTTTTTTACCTTTTGTCTAGTCTATCTTTCTGTTTGTGACAGAAGGATATTGAGTTTCCCCATTACAATTACACTGGTGTTTATTTGATTTTTATGCTAATATTTGTTTTATGTAGTTGTGTGAACTGGTATTTAGTGCATTTATATTTATGATTGTTATCTCTTCCTCTTGCTTTGCTGACTTAAAAAGTATGCCATGACCTTCTTTGTCTCTTTTGATCAGTCTTGGTTTGAAGTGCAGTTTTTCTGCAAATAAAAGAGCTATTCCTGACTTTTTCTGGGTTCCTGTTGCATGGAGTATTGTTCTCTATTCTTTGACTTTCAGTTTACAAATTTTTTTCAGTTAAATGTGTTTGCTGTATAAAGCATATTTTGGATCTTATTTCTTGATCCAGTCTGGCAGTCTGTTCCTTTTGATTGGTGAATTGTGGCCATTTACATTGGTGGGTGTAACTCATATGTACTGGTTTACCTTTGTCATGTTATTTTCCTGTTATTTGATTCCTTGTTCTTCTCCTCTGTTTAATCGCATTTCTTGCCTGCAATATTCTTTCTATTAGTGTTCTTGGACTCATACTCCTATTTATCTCTTTCTAAAATATCCTTCAGAAGATTTTAGAGGGCTGATTCAGTGATTATAAATTTCTTCAGCTCTTGGTTGAGTGGTAGTGTCTTACTGCTGCATTGATTTTTGAAAGATAGTTTCACAGAGTACATTGATCTGGGTTGGAGATTGTTTCCTTTCAGGACTTGAAATATTTTTCTCCAAGCTCTCCTTGACTTAAGTATTTGAGATGATAAGCCTGCTGTGATCCTGATGGGGTTTGCCTTTTTGTGATTTTTTCTTTTATTTTAAAGCCTTTATTTTACAGTTTTTGTGCTGACTTTCTCAACCTTAATTATTATTTGGCTTGGTGTAGACTTCTTTTGCTCATGACTAGTTGGAGAACATATGCCTCACTTATCTATATGTCAAATTCTTCTCATGCCTGGACAGTTTTCTGCCTATACATCTGTAGACATTTTTATGTCATTTGTGTTAACTCTTGTTTTTCATTGACTGATCAATCTTGTTTTTCTTCTTTTGAAGCTGTTGAGCTTTCTCATGATCTCTTGCTATTTTTAAGAAATCATTTTTTGTGATTGCTAACCACAATCTTGCCTCCTAGGTCTCATATTCTGTCCTCACATTGCTTCATTTGACTGCATATACTTGCAATGGATTTTTTGTTGTCTACTGGACATCTTTTTGAAACTGTTTCATGGGTTTGACTTCTTTCCAATGTTGGTCACTTATGATTTCTACCATTTTGGTAATTGCTGTATTTATTATATGTATCTACTTTAGGTGAGGTCCTTGATTTTAATTGTCAACTCTTTTTTTACCTGAGAGAATGTTTCTGAGCTAATGTAGACCATGTAGTCTCACTGTTCTGTTTGTTTCTTTGCTTACTTATGCTCTTAAAATGTTGGAAAATTCAAGTAGGTAGCTTCTGATTTCCTCTATCTCCTTCTATCCTGGACTTGTCTTGGTTGGGTGGCCTGGAGGTCTGGGGTTGCATTTGGATTGTGTGTCTTGTCATTTCTATTTTTTAATTTTAATTTGTTTCTGTATTGATGCCTTTTTAAAAGGGGCTTATAGTAGGAGTTTTCTCCCTAGTGTTGAGGCTCCATAGGAAATGGCTATTCCTGATCAATGTCTTTTAGCTGTAGCTGACTGTTTGCCTTTGTCTTGCCTAAGATGGTATTTTCTCAATTTATTGGGGATGAAATCTTGCTATCTGTTTGGCCCAGAACCCAATCCTTTGGTGCTGGACAAAGATGAGGTTTATGACCCTAAATGATAAGAGTTGTCATGCAAGGGAGAACAATTGATTACAACAGATATGACCCACTATCTAAAGTAACACAGTTAGCAATAACAGTGGTATTAACCACAGCCTAGCAACTGAAAAAATGTGTTAACTATTAATTTGATCTCTTTAATGATGGCAGCAAGATCTAAATTATATGTCAAAATCCAACATAAACCAGAAATTTATATGCTGTGAATTTCCTATAAGTAGAGTGATTTTACCCTGTGGTGGATATCTAAGAGAGATGTGGGGAAAGAGAGATACATAAAGAGAAACATAGTGGAAGGCTGAAGAGCAAAGGATGATCATCCAATTTTGGGTACCTGTAGAGAAGCACAGGAAAGAAACAAACATGAGGAAACAAAAAGCAAACAAGAAAGATTAGAGACAACATTCCCTCATGCAAATAGATTTTTAAAACTAGTGAAAGATTGTTGAGAAAGAGAAAGAGAGAAGATGACAAACAATAAAGGAAAAATAATAAATAAACAAATAAAAGACCATGAAAGGGAAACAAAATAGACAAAGAATAATAAAAGCAATAAAATTCCTCTGGTTCCATAAGTTCTGTGGTAGTGACCATGTTGGAGCCCACATTTGTGCCGAGTAACCCCAACAAGTCTGCAGTAGGTCAGTGCTGCTTGTGGAGCTTTTCTTAGCCTGGAACCAGAGTCTTCAGCCAACAATTTTCTATGTTCCTCCATGGCCCAGCCATGTCTCCTGACCATGCGTGTCTCTGTGTCACTCTTCCAGCTGCTGTGGTGACCTCAGACAGAGAGCTCAAGGCTGTTTCCAGTCCTGTGTACTGTCAGTGCCTCGCAGCCTTTGTACAGCCTCTTCTGTTCCACTCCTGCTAGTGCCTCCCTTTCCTCTCTTTGGGATCTGGAGGAGAGCAGAGGAAGTGCTGGCTTCCCCCTTGCTGCTGCATCCCTCTCTCACAATACCAGAAGCAGGGGAAAAGCAGTGGTTGTTTTCTACTCACTAACTTTACTGCTGCCTCCAGGGTCCCTAAACTTGTCAGTAAACATTCTAGCTCACTGCTATGGCAGATGACCAAAAAATGTAACAGAAAAAAGAGTGGGGAAAGGTGACTATCTTGGTTTCTTTTCTCTTGTTGCTGAGACAAAATATCCAACATTCAAAATTAAGGAAAGGTTCATTTAGCTCAGAGTTTGTGGAGGTTTCAGTTCATAATCTGCTGGCTCCAAGGCAGAGTGGCATGGCACAGGGGCAACAGTTCAACATAGTAGAAGACACCAAAATAGCAAAAGCAGCAAGAGCAAATAGAGGGCAACAAGCCTCTTCTGCTTCTATATAATTTAAATAGGCTATGTTCCTCAGGTTGGTGTAGCACTCACACCATCTCCTGCCCTCCACTTGCACAACTTTAGGATGTTTGCAAATGACCATGGCCCCCTGCTGAATCAGTTTTTTAACTTCTGATCTTCTCAAATTGGTGCAATGAACAACATCCTACAGGAGTAATGGCAAGTCCTGTACACTCCAGGATATAGAGGCTGAGTTACTTAGTTAAGCTTCTAGACTTCTCAAGTTGACACAATGTATCAACCATAACAGTGTCCCATATCGGAGGGAACAGTTCCCTAATTGCTGGCCCCTGTGTAAGCAGTGTAATCGGGATGATAGAAGCAGCAGTGGAACTTACTGCTAAGCTACAACATCTTTTTGGAGGAAGGCAAAGTAGGCGAAGGACCTTACATACCAAGTTTATCCTGTGTGTCTTAGTTGGCCACACTCTTGGCTTCCGTCAGCTTTTTTGGAGCATCCCAGAATGGTGCTTTCTGCTCTGTGTGCTGGTGGAGCTCCCAGCTCCACTGTGGGCTGTTTCCCTGTTTTATTAAGTCCGATGTCTATGTTTTGTTTAAACTATAACTCTCTTACAATGATTTTGGCATCAGTTGTACATTTTTTTCAGTTACCTGTGGTTTTAGACTTCTTTCAATTAGTACGTTTCTGCCAGTTTCTTTCAATTACCTTTTAGATTTTTAGATTATTTTCTCTGCATGTTTCCAACATGACACTCCTCTATTCAGTCAGTCTAATTCTCTATTCAAGATTCATGTTCTCTGCTTCCTTCAGTTATCTTTCTCATCATTCTTTCTCAGGACCTATTTTACTTTTGCATCCTCCTTTCCATTCTATGCAGTTTTGTGAAAACTATCAAATGCTTTTTTCTGAAAGAAACAGTGGGCTCATTTCAGTTATTGAGACTCCTTCTAGTGATTAATAATTTTTTAAATTTATTCATAGTTGAAATGTGAGGAAATTCTTATTTTTGAACTACAGCATGGAAAATGTTTTTTATTATATGGGGCAACTTAGTCAATGTGCATTCTACCTTTTCTCTCCAGGTTGTGATTTTTTATGTTGTATTCATTTTTGGAGTGAACCCTTTAACAAACTGTAAGATATCTTGAACAAGTTGCCAAGTGCCATTTTCAAACCACTCATTACCATAGGTTTTCGTGTTCTTTAGAGTAATTTGCCTGCATTAGCCTTACTCATGGAATTTAAGCATCTTTCCTCCAGCCTAAACAAATGATCCAATTTCCTTACATTGCCATAATGACTTTAGGAAGCATTTTGTTGTTCATTTGGAAGACTGATTTGAAATATGTCAAATACATTTTTAGACATAATTTTGGTATTGATTTCTATCCAAATCTTAATTTGATTAATTTGTATTAGTGTAAATTAAGAACCCTGAATTAAATGTGAAGAGAGCAATTAATGCAGATAATAAATAATTGAAAGAAATCTCTCACCATTGATAGTTACAGTTTATACAATTAAAATGGCTGAATTGCTAAACACTTGAAGCTACAAGAATCAGGAATGACTCCTTGAACACTGTTCCAACCACACAAAATATAATACCATGAATCAACAATTTTAAATACCCTGCACACTAAAGGAACCAATCAACAAAACAAAAGTATTAACTCTGTCAAAACTAACCACCCATTCAAAAAATAATCAACTAAATGCAAAAATACTTTTTTAAAGAAGCACCACAAATGACAAATAGGTGCATTAAAAAATATTCAGCATCTTATCCATGAGGGAAATTAATATCAAACCTCACTGAAATTCCACCTTACTCCAGTTAGAAGGGCTGTTATCACACACACACACACACACACACACACACACACACACTGGCAAAGGCCCATGTGCACACACAATGCTGATAAGCATATGGCGAGAATGAACCCTTCTACATGACTAGTGGGGACATAAACTAGATTCTTCAGGAATCTAAAAATTGAAATTTCATTTGACCCAACTATTCCTCTGCTCAATATTTTCCTGAAGAAGTTAAAGACATCATATATCAATGATGCATGGACACCCAGTGCATAACAGTGCAATTGAAAATATCTGAGCTCTGAAAATAGCACAGATGCTTCTCAGAGGACCAGCTAACAAAAATATGTGGAAGAGAAGACAAGATGGCTGATCACTGAGCAACAAAATACAAAGCCTCCCAGGAGAAACAACTGATTTGCCAGAATAAAACACCCAGGAGAGACCCAGACAGAGGGAGATGGATCCTCTTGACACAGGAAGAAATTAAAATGTAAAAACGCCCATCAAATACTTCGGGACTACAACTGAAACAGCTAAAAATTACAGGACATAGTGTTTTTGTGGTGACCCGCCAAGTTTGCACCAGCTTGAATCCATGCCGGCCGCAGAGCCGCCCAAACTTGTTCCTGCCACTACTCACAGAAAGCGTGGCAGTGCTGAAGTCGGAGGTTGGTGAGCCCAATGAAGAACAGAGAGTGGAGAGCAGAGTCAGTGAAGGGACCTTCATTGATCCATGGTCAGTGCTGGGAATGAGACCCCACTCCACAGGAAGGGTGTGACCAAATGGGCGACATGTTGGAATCAGGCAGGAGGAGCCTGAACTGGGAGCAACAGTCAATTCAGTTGGTTCCTCCCTCCCCAGAACAGATTCATGGGATTTGCTTGGACTGGGCCACCCCCCTGGCCAGGATCCAATGAGCCATCCCAAATCAATTCCCTGTGCCTAGCAAGTACTGACCACATGAAGGCACATGAGTTTGGCTGGCCCGGTAATGAGGGGCAGGCAAATACAGCTGTTGCTTGCACCTCAGTGACAAGAGCAGGCAGGAGAGGGTGGAGCTCCCTTGCTAGCGCGCTTCAGAGGAAACATGGCCAACAGGGAAGGGGCCTGGGACCTGCAATGTAACCTGTGTGGAGGAAGCCAGGGCCATGACAGAAGAGAGAGAGGCAGGAGGAGGCCCCCAGCCCAGAAGCCTGAGAACCGGATCCAGGAGAAGGAAACCAAGGGAGACTGAGGGAAGCAAACACACAACATCAGACATGGCTTCAATGGATATTAAGAGATATCTTCGGCACCTTGTAGAAGAGCTCAAAACTGAAATATGAAATCAGGTAAAGCAGGATATGAGTAGAGTAATAAAAGAAATGCTCTCAGGAAGCCTCTCTCAGGATGATACAGACTAAAGAAGGGAGGAACACAAAACAAGGTGAGAAACATTTGATAAAAAAAATAAAGAAAATATAGAATACATGAAGCAGATTCAAAGAGACTACCAGGAAATTAAAAACTCCATTGAAAGCTGGCAAAACTCCTTAAAAGAAACTAAGGATAGACTATCAAAACTTAAAAACAAGTTGGCAGTGTGTGATCATGAAAGGAGAGATCTCTTAAAAATAGCAAGGAAACAGGCAATAACAATACAAAGGCTAGAAGATGACAAGACAATCCACAATTTAAGAATAAGAAATGTGTATGATGAAGCAGGAATACATATGGGTGAATTACAAAGGCTATTCACAGAAATAATTAAGGAAAACTTCCCAACCATGGGAAAAGAAAATGACATTTGGTTGTGTGAGGCATACAGAATTCCAGCCACCTACAACCAAAACAGAGCTACACCAAGGCATATAATAACCAAGATAACAGAAATTCAATATAAAAACAATATTAAAAGCCATCAGAGGAAAGAAACAGGTTACCAATAAATGTAAGCCCATCAAGATCACAGCAGACTTCTCGATACAGACCATCAGATCAATAAGAGCTTGGAGTGAAGTATTCCAAGCCCTGAAAGAAAATAACCTCCAGCCCAGATTGATGTACCCTGCAAAACTGTCACTAGAAATTAATGGAGAAACAAGATGCTTCCATGACAATGAGGCACTGGGGGAGTTTGTGACCACCAATCCAACCCTACAGAGAATACTGAAGGACATTCTAGAGAGAGAAAAAAAATACCAGGATTTCAGGAACGGTGGCAAAAAGGCCTCCATGATTGGGGCAGGCAGTAGAATGAAGGAGAAAACTAGATGAACAAAGGCAGAAAAATAGCATAGCAGAAATGAGGCAGAGAAGGATAACTAGAAATTCTAACATAGATGGCATTGATATGCTATATTGTTAATAACGCACCAGGATTTAAAACCCATATTACTCACACTACTCTGCTTGGTGGTACTATATTCTGTTCCAGTCATTCTACCTGTATTAGATTTGAGAGCACAGACAGTAATCCCAAAAATAACAGGATACAGTATGGTAATCATCCTTACAATGTCTTACCATGACTGATTGTAATTGAATCTGGTTTGTTGGATCACTGTTTTGTATTGATAGATTTTACTCAAAGTTGTTATGGTTGATAGTATCAAGACTGAGAGTATAGGCAACTGCACTTAAGATGACAAGATCCACTAGACTATCCACTCTGGTTTGATTATTACCTGCCTTTGAAGTTTTATATTGTCTACACGGGTTTTTTACTAATGTTGTTATTTATTGCTATACTCAATTATACTGCTACATTCAATTATACCTGATGATATAGACATTCTATTGAAGATAATAAGAAACACCACAGTAATCATTGTAGATCACCTTGTATTGTGGTTTTATATGACTTTTTGGTTTCAACATTTTATAGGAATTTGTACTGATTTGTTTTGCTAAGTTTTGTTTTTCCCTCTAATACAGAAAGTATAGAAATACATGCAGAGATTCATGCATTTGTAGCTATTTACACTCTCACTGTTTGACTATCTACTTTGTATGCTTCAAGTTTGTAATTTGAACAACTATTTCTAAGAGGACAATATGTAATTTATTAACTAGTAAAAAAAAAGACATGGCACTGGAAAAATGTTCTCTCCACATGCTGAAGACTAAAACTAGACCCAAATTATTCACCATGTATACTAACATAAAAATGTATCTGTGATTTAAATATTACAATAGAAACACAATCTGCTGAAACATAAAATAGGCAAAACTCTTGAAAATATACATGTAGCAAAGACTTTATGAACTAAACCCATATAACACAGGACATATTTCAAAAAATGAACAACTGAGATCTTATCATATTAAACAGTTTCTGCAAGCAAAAAAAGCCAGCAATAGAATCAAGAGACAACTCACAGAGTGAGTAAATTTTTTAAGAATTTATCCTCAACAGAGTAATGTCTAGAATATACAAAGAATTTAAAATAATCAGCACCTCCAAAGTTAAAGGTGCTGATTAAAGACCCAATCAAGAAATGGGCATCTGAAATGAATACACACTTCTCAGATGAAGAAGTGCAAATGGCAACAAATATATGAAGAAATGTTCCGCATCACTGCTCATTTGTAAAATACAAATTAAAACATTTCTCTATTTCACTCCAGAAAAAATGGCTACCATCAAGCAATCCGGGCTCTCCTGTTGCTTTTGCTCTCTTCCACAGCCATGAACTGTCACCCCACTGTCATGTGCCACATTGCCTTGGAGCCACAGGGAAGAAAGAAACCTTCTATGTTCTGGATGGAAGTGTAGATTGTCACAACCACTATGGGAAGTCTCTTTATAGAGACGTTTGAAAAAACTAAAACTAGAGGTTCTACTTGACAATGGTATTACCCTTCTTGGGATCTTTGTGAAAATGCTAAAAGCATCAGGCCACAGTGATCTATGCACCACCCTCTGTATAACAGTGCAATTTGTCAGAGCTAAATCTTTCAGTCAGGGCAGGCATCAGCAAATGAATAGATGAATACAATATGGCACAATATGGTTTTTCTATACAATGGAGTGTGACCCTGACATAGAGAAGGATAAACTTGACAAATTTTTGGTAAACAATTGCATTTTGAGAACCTCATTTTAAGTGAAATGAATCAGATGCACACACATATTGCTTAAGTGCTCATGTGAGAAACCAAACATGTAAATAAGGACCAAAATGAATATAAGACATTAGGGAGAAGGAAGATAATGTTCAAGTGGGGAGGAGAATAAGGGCAAGGGAAAGGGAAGGGGGGAATAGGGCTTAAAATAATAATTTTAAAAACAATGGAAGAAACAACACAAAATAAAATTTTATGAAGGAAGGGGGAAGAAGGAGTGAAGGGATGCCAAAGGAATGTTTAAAAAATAGTTAAGTTATATTACATATAGGCGCAAATTCCCTATGATAACTATGATCACTGTGTATGTCAAAAATGTACCAGTAAAATTAATTTAACAAAAGATGCTACAATAAAAAGATATTTAAGACAGATATATGAACAGCATGGATGAGGCTTGGAAACATTGTACAACGTGAATAAAGCCACACTCAATGGACCACAAATAGCCAGGGGACATGGTGACAGATGTCCACAGTGGGTAAATCCATAGAGACAAAATAGGCAAATGTCTGCAAGGGTGAAGTGGAGTGAGACTAGAAAGGGGGAGAAACAGCAAATGGCTTCCAGGATTCTAGATGGGCTGATAAATGTGTGATGCTTTCCTAGAAAGTATTTTGCATCAGTTATCTAAGCTCATGAATGATCAAAACTCTTCATCCAATCATTTTGCTACAAATATCTTATTCAGAGAAATACGAACCATTTTTTAAAAATTTACCAGCAAGGTATTACTTCGATGTACACAAATTGGATCATACGCCAAATATCCAATATTAGCTAAATAATCTAGGTATATCCATGTAAATTGACAGTTGGTAGGAAAGGAAACTAACAAGGTAATATTCCAGTACTTAGAAAAAAATAATTCATGCTCTCAGGTATGAGGAACCTAATTATAACTGGCAGTCTGATTTCATCCTGTGGCATGCACAAGCCTGGAAATATAAAGCTCAGGGTTGGTCAGGAACTTCTCTCCCTGGGCCACGGAAAGAAGAGTGCAAACTTTGGTCTCCAACTTTGTAGCATGGGCTAAAGTCTTGTATTCTTCACCCCCTGCTGAACGCATGGACAAAACAGACTCCCTCAGAACTCCTGAGGTTACACACACCTGCACCACTGAGGATCTCTTCTTGAAACAGAAACATTCAGTAGCTGCTTTCAAGGCAGAAATTCATATACATTCATGAACCAATGGACATGAGGTAACACTTTGTATACCTGGGAATGGTAGAAAAGGAGGAAAAGAAGAAAAGAAATGACCAAGAAACAATAGACACAGGTAGGAAGTGTTTCGTATACAAAAGAGAAACATTAGGCCAAAACTGCAGCCCACAGACCACAAACTCCACTAGCATCACCATTCAGTGCAAGGTCAGCTACTGAAATGTCAAGGGTTAAGTAATGAAAAGTGATCTCTAAGGTGCATGGTGCCCAGGTAGATCATTTTGATACATGCAGGATACCATAGAGACAAATTAAATATTAGCCTAACCACTATCTGAAGACATGGGTATGTTGATGTCTTAAAAGTTCTAGAAATTTACCTGACAATTGCCACCAATAAATCACCCAGAAAGTACTGCCTGTAGGGTAGTCAACCCTCACTAAGCACCATTAAAGCAACACAGTTATCTGAGAAACATGATGCACAACTCCGTAACATTGAGAACTCATGCTCTAAGAGAGTGAACAGTATAACTCACCCTGAGACACACAGCACCTGGTCATGAGGATCAGGTTGATCGCAAAAAAACTAAAATAATTATATATATGAGTGTATGTGGGGGGGCGGGGGTGAGTGGGTGTGTTTTTTCCCCTCTGCATCTATCAGAGATGCTAGGGCACATACAGAGCATACTGGCTAATGACTCCAGCCCATATCTGGAGGCCAAGATCAGCCTCAAATCCAGTACAAACTCCGCGGCAGGCTTGGCAGTGTTAGCCAGTATTTTGGACCCTCAGTGAACACCAGATAAATTTTTTTTGCTGGTTTGTTTTCCTTTCCTGTTCCTTTATTTCTTTTGTATGTGAGTGCCTTTTACCTATAGTTTTGTTCTAATCTATTCATCCTCTTTCCCCCTTTCCTCAATGTACTTCTCTAGACTTAATCATATTTTCATGAGTGAATAATCTCCCTAATTTTTCTGATCAACTTCAATAATCCTTGCTTACTTCATTCTTTCTGTTTTGTTCTCTTCTCTAGTTTCCCAAATCTTGTGTCACCCTTCATCCTGCAGACTGGCTTCTACTTTATTTTCTGTTATCTCTGTTCTATCACTATCCTTAAACATCCCCACCACAGGGTGAAATCTCTCTGCCCAGGGAAATACTTTGCATGCAAGCTCCCAATTTACCATCAGTTCTGTTATATGATTATAGACTTTGTTACTGTGATTAAAGATACAAAATTAATACTTATCACAGTTTGTCAGTTTCTAAACTATGCTTGATGCTAATTTTTTTGGGTTTTGGGGTTTTTTTATCAGTAACGGAAATCGAACTCACGACCATGTGCTTGCAAGGCAAGCACTTATGCCACTGAGCTAAATTCCCAGCCCCTTGATGCTATTGTTATTGCTAATTGTACTACTGTAGCTAGGATGTCACATCTGTTTTAATCAGTTGTTCTCACATCTGTAGCAATACTGGGAAGTACCAGCATAATAACCTCACCACACCCTAGCAACAAAGGACTAGGGACTCAACAGAATAGATCACAACACCTCACTCCTTGTTTCTTTCTTTCTGAGACTGGGTCTTGCTATGCAGTTCATGCTGGCCTTGAACATATTTTGTAGCCCAGGATGGCCTTGAACTCACAGTTTTCCTCCTGCCTCAGCCTCCCAAGTACTGGGATTACAGGTGTGTGCCACTACACTCAGCTAACATATCACTCTTAATCAACTGGGAAGTTAAGGTTTTAGGAAAGACATAAATCAAGAATCTTCCACATATATCAAAGACTAACACTAGACCCCTGTCTATCACTGCATTAAAATCAAAATGTATAAAAGATATAACTGTTAAAATAGAAACAATAAATCTCCTGGAAGACAAGGTAGGAAGAAATCTTAAAAGACCCAGGGCTGGGAAAAAAAGAGTTCATGAACAAAATGCAAACTGCACAGGAAATACTTCACAGAATCAACAACTGGATTGTCATCTTACTAAAAAATGTTTGCACACCAAAAAAAATCACCAACAGAGTAAAAAGAAAAATCTAGATTGTGAAACAATTTTATCTAATTTTCCATCAGGCAAAGGACTTATATCTAGAACATATAAAGAAAAGATAACTATCAAATTCGAAGACCCAATCTAAAAATGGGCATCTGAGATGAACACAAACTTCTCAGATTAATAAATATAAATGACAAATAAATATATGAAATAATGCTTAACAACATTGGTCATTGGAGTAAAGCAAATCATATCCCTAACTATATGGACCCTTCCAGAAATGACAGTTTTGCCTAGACCTCAAATTATTACTTTTACAGAAGACCAAACTTTGATAAACCTTATTTCCCATTTTGTTCCCCTGGGTGTCACTGTGCTAGATAATATCCCTCATCTATTAGGGATCTGGCAAAGATCCCCAGTCTCCCAAATGAATGTACAGTGAAGACTTAAATAAATGAGACAAGTGATATGATTTTAGGGCTCCAAGAGGATCAAAACCCTCTAGCAGAGTTCGAGACACTGGGGTGTAAGACAAAGAGTTTCCCTGGGCAGCCCATATTTATTAGGTTTTCAAACAAAGAGAGGGGATACTGAGGAAAATGTGGAAACTGAGCAGTCACTTCAAAGACTTCTCCAAGTAGTAAATCATGCCAGTTTAAGAGAACCATCTTATCTCCATGATGACATTCATGGTAGGAGGGAGACAGCAGGAGTGAAATGCCTGCAACTGCAGTCTCTATCTACTCAATTGGAGTTGAAGCCAGATGTCTGCAACTGTGGCCTTATCTTGTCCTTTGGGGTATCTCTGGCGTCACAGGCCACTACAGGCCTCAGCCAGGACCAGTGATTCACAGAGATTCACTTACTATGAATCAGCTCCCATCACCAGACAAGGGGCCTAGGCCTGGGACAGATTCACAGATAAACATAGAAAGCAAATTAGTTAATTTTAAATCCTGCTCAGAGCCACTTCATAGTGGTCTCCAATACTCATCCTTGCTTTACAGTAAGATCTCAGTCTTGGGTGGCCTCTATAAAAGATCAGATGGTAGTTCTTACTCCAGGCTCAATACCCTTTTATGGAGATTATACTTTTGAATTTAAACCTCACTTGCCTATTTGGTGATCCAATGTATTGCTTCCTCATTTTTATGGAGCACATATGGCCCAGTGGGAACTCATAGAATGGTAACTGAGGAGAGGTATATAAATACAGGTTTTCCTTTGTAGACTTGGCCCCACATGAAAGATTCAAAGACCAAACAAGCATGTAAAAACATAAAGGGAAATGGACTAACACAGGATTTGAGGCCTATAATTCTACACAGAGATGCCTGTGTTTGATGAGAATGTGTCTGAAAAAGACCAGGAAAGAGAAGTTAGTCTCCCAGGAAAGAGAGGGGGCAGCGAATCACTCAGCTTCCAAATGCCATGCTGTGACATGAGTCTTAGAGTAGAAGGAAACAGTTCCTTGAACACAAGACTAGGCCAGCTTTGACTCTTTCCACAAATACGGTTTCACTGAAGTACAGATTTCCCATTGATACACCCAGGCTGCCTGACTGCGCTCAGCAGATAGCAGTTGCAGCAGGGACCACAGGGCAAAGAAAGGACATGATATTTATGCCTGAAACCTACAGAAGAGTGCACAGATACTTCTGAGTGTAAATGAATAGCAACTTCTAAAAGTACGATCTAATATAAATAAATTCTATTCATAAAAATATTGATTAAAGTATCTAAAAATCAAAAAATTAACCACACTCTAGCAATTCAATACCATTCAAAATCTAAACTTTTTCTTTCAAACACAGCACTTTCAAAATTTATACAAAAATATTGACAAGACTAGTCATGAAGAAATAATAATATACAATAAAGAAAGATTCATTCTAAGGATAAGTTATTACAAAACAAAAAACAGTAACAATCAGAGTAGTAATAAAAATTGAAATTTCCCAGGGTATTTAGGTATCTTATTTCATTTCAGGCATAAATCAAAGAAATATTTGCCTTGATTGCCTTAAGTAAATAGTGCAGGTGTCTATAGAAAGTTTATCATGTAGAAGACTGTGGGGGAAAGGATAGAGATTGTAACAATTCATGTCCTTTGTGACATACTAGACCATAGAATGGGACACCTTCCCAGTGTGCCTGTGCCCTGCTGATCCCACCCAAATGGGTTTGCTTGCATCTGCTGCTGAGCATCCTCCTTGGTGGGGAATGTAGGTTCTGACTGTCCTGTGTCTTAGTGTGTCCCCACAGGCAGTTGCCACTCCCAATGACAGTGCAGAGGTGACCAAGGACATCCAGGTGATACCAAGGAGGAATCCACAAAACTGAAATGCTGACTTTCTTTCCCCAGATGCACAGCACTGTCTCCAGTGCCCACTCAAGGAATACGCAAACAGTGAGAGAAATCACTGCCTCCTGAAGGTCATAACATTCCTGTCTCTTCAGGATTCTATGTCCCTGGCCTACACGGCTCTGTACTTCTCTGTCATCACTGCTGTTGTTCTTGGAGTCTCTATGAAGCACCGAGACACTCCCATTGTAAAGGCCAATAACAGGGCTCTCAGCTACACCTTGCTCATCTCCCTCACCTTCTGTTTCCTCTGCACCTTGCTCTTCATTGGCCGTCCCAACACAGTTACCTGCATCCTCCAGCAGGCCACATTTGGACCTGGGTTCACTGTGGCTGTTTCCACTATCTTGGCCAAAACCATCACTGCGATTCTGGCCTTCAAAGCTATGAAACCAGGAAGAGCAGTGAGGTACATTGAATTCCCTCATTATCATCTGTTCCCTGATCCAATGCACTCTCTGCGGCATCTGGATGGGGAAAAATTCACCCTACATTGACACAGATGCACACTCTGAGCCTGGCCACATCACCATCCTGTGTAACAAAGACACTGCCTTCTACTGTGTCCTGGGATACCTGGGCTCCCTGGCCCTAGGGAACCTCACTGCAGCTTTGCTGATCAGTTTTCTGCCTAACACACTGAATGAAGCCAAGCCCCTAACGTTCCTCCTGGAGGTGTTCTGCAGGGTCCAGCTCACCTTCTTTCCCATCTACCGAGTAAAAGATCACGGTGGCCATGGAGGTCTTCTCCATCTTGGCCTCCAGTGCCAGACTTCTCAACTGTAAATCTGCCCTCAAGTGTTACGTTATTTTTGTAAGACCTGATAAGAACTCTTTGAAAAGTTTAAAGGACACAAGAGGCTGTAAGGGCAATAGGCAATTTTAAAGGCTTATCTTTTTAAAATATCTCGTTTTTTGGTTTTTTTAATTAATTTTACTGGTACATTTTAGATGTGCATAGTGATCACAGACATTAAAGGAAGTTCATGCCTGTGTGTGATAATCCGTGACTCTTTTCCATAATCCCCTCTCCTCCCTTCAAACCATCTTCCCCTCCTTATTTATGAAAGTTTTGTCTTCATTCTCTGCCTTCTATTTTCTTTTTTTTCTTGCCCCTTCCTTCCCCCCGCCCCCTACCCTTTGTTCTCCTCCCACTTAAATATTTTTTCCTGTTTCCCAGGAGCTTTTTATACATTTTGGTCCTTATTTATCCCTTCAGTTTCTCCCGCCAGAGAAACAATGTGATATTTAAATATGTGTGTCTGATTTACTTCACTTGACTATGGACTCTGTTTTTTCGTTTCCCTTCCTTCCCCCCCGCTCTCCAGTTCCCCTTTCTTTTGAACAATTTCTTCCTATTTTACAATACCTTTTACACACTTTGGTCCTTGTTTACACATTTGGTTTCTCATACCAGAGAAACAATACAATATTTATATGTGTCTGATTTATTTCACTTAAGAAAATGGGCTGGGGATTTAGCTCAGTGGCACAAGTGCCTGCATTGCAAGTGTGCAGTCATGAGTTCGATCCCCAGCACCAAAAATAAACAAAAGAGTGTGGTGTCAAAGTGCATCCATTTACCTACAAAAGTCTCAAATTTCTTTTTTATGAGTGAATGTATTCGATTGGGTTTTAAAAAAGATTTTATGCATTTTTTGATTGATGGGCATTTGGGTTGTTTCCAAGATTTAGCTATTACAAACTGTGCTTCTATAAACTGTGCTGCTATGGGTGTGAATATATCACTGTGGTATAATGCTTTTAATTCTTCTTGGAAGATATCCAGAAGGGGAATAACTAGATCTAGTAGCATCTCTAATCCTAGTTTTTGAGGAATATCTATACTGATTTCCACAGTAAACTGATTTGCACCAGTTTACACTGCCTCCAACAGTGTAATAGGGTTGTTTATTCTCCACAGCCCTGATAGCATTTGTTATTGGTTGATTTCTTCATGATAGCTATTCTTTCTGGAGTGAGATGGAATCTCAGCATTATCTTAATTTACATCTCTTAAATGTTGAACTTTTTATGTATTTATTGCTTATACTTTTCCTCTGAGAAGTGTGTATTCATCGCAGATGCCCTTTTTTGGATGGGGTCTTTAAATTTGGGGAATCTAATTTTTTTCGATTCTTTATATGTTATAGATGTTAGTCCTTTACCTGAGGGACAACTGGATAAAATTTTTTCCCACTCTGTGGGCTGTCTTTTCACTTTATTAGTAATTTATTTTGCTGTACAAAAGCTTTTTAATAAAATGAGATCTCAGTTGTTGATTCTTCCTAGTATTTCCTTTGTGATCAGGACTTTTTTTTATTTAAAGAGAAACAAAAGCATGTAAAGGGTAGAGATAATACAGAATTCAAAAAAAAAGATAAACAATAAGAAATCACTAGTTGATAAATTACATATTATCCTCTTAGAAATAGTTGTTCAAGTTACAAAATTAAACCATACAAAGTAGATAATCAAACAGTGAGAGTGTAAACAGCTACAAATGCATGAATCTCTACATGTATTTCTATCGTTTCTGTATTAGAGGGAAAAACAAAATTTAGTAAGACAAAACAAAATAAATTCCTATAAAAACATGAAAT
>PVLA01006782.1:87788-117173 GCA_004027455.1 Hydrochoerus hydrochaeris
CACAGTACAAGGTGATCTACAATGATTACTGTGTTGTTTCTTATTATCTTCAATAGAATGTCTATATCATCAGGCATAATTGAATATAGCAGTATAATTGAGTATAGCAGTAAATAACAATATTAGTAAAATAAAACATTGTAGACAGTATAAAACTTCAAAGGCAGGTAATAATCAAACCAGAGTGGATATTCTAGTGAATCTTGTCATCTTAAGTGCAGCTGCCTGTACTCTCAGACTTGATACTATGAATCATAACAGGTTTGAATAAAATCTACCAATACAAAATACCAATACCAACAAACCAGATTCGATTACGATCAGTCATGGTAAAACAGTGTAGGTTTTACAGAGCTTTAGATTAAGTTAATAGGAAATTAAGGATGATTACCATACTATATCCTGTTTTTTGGAAGATAACTGTCTATGCCCTCAAATCTAGTACAGGTAGAAGGACTGGAACAGAATATAATACATCTAAGCAGAGTAGTGTGAGTAATGTGGGTTTTAAATCCTGGTACACTATTAACAATATAGCGTATCAAGGCCATCTATGTTAGAGATTCTAATTATCCTTCTCTGCCTCATTTCTGCTATGCTATTTTTCTGCCTTTGTTTGTCTAGTTTTCTCCTTCATTCTATTGCCTGCCCCACTCATTGAGGCCTTTCTGCCACCGTTCCTGAAATCCTGGTATTTTTTTTCTCTCTCTCTAGAATGTCCTTCAGTATTCTCTGTAGGGTTGGATTGGTGGTCACAAACTCCCCCAGTGCCTCATTGTCATGGAAGCATCTTGTTTCTCCATTAATTTCTAGTGACAATTTTGCAGGATACATCAATCTGGGCTGGAGGTTATTTTCTTTCAGGGCTTGGAATATTTCGCTCCAAGCTCTTTTTGATCTGATGGTCTGTGTTGAGGAGTCAGCTGTGATCCTGATGGGCTTACCTTTATAGGTATTCTGTTTCTTTTCTCTGACAGCTTTTAATATTCTGTTTTTACATTGAATTTCTGGTATCTTGATTATTATATGTCTGGGTGTAGCTCTGTTTCGGTTGTAGGTGGCTGGAGTTCTGTATGCCTCACAGAACTGAATGTCATTTTCTTTTCTCATGCTTGGGAAGTTTTCCTTAATTATTTCTGTGAATAGCCTTTGTAATTTGCCTGTATGTATTCCTGCTTTTTTGTTCATGTTTCTTTTCTTAAATTGTAGATTCTCTTGTCATCTTCTAGCCTTTGTATTATTACTGCCTGTTTCCTTGTTATTTTTAAGAGATCTTTCCTTTCATGATCACGCATTGCAAACTTGTCTTCAAGTTTTGATAGTCTATCCTTAGTTTCTTTTGAGGAGTTTTTCCACCTTTCAATGGAGTTTTTAATTTCCTGGTAGTCTGTTTGAATCTGCTTCATGTATGCTGTATTTTCTTTATATTCTTTATCGAATGTTTCTCTTGTTTTTTTGTGTGTCTTCCTCCTTTCTTCCATCTGTATCATCCTGAGAGATGCTTCTTGAGAGCATTTCTTTTATTACTTTACTCATATCCTGCTTTACCTGATTTAATATTTCAGTTTTAAGCTCATCTACAAGGTCGTGAAGATATCTCTTAATGTCCATTGAAGCCATGTCTAATGTTGTGTGTTTGCTGCCCTCAGTCTCCCTTGTTTTTCCTTCTCCTGGATCAGGGCTCTCAGGCTTCTGGGCTGGGGGCCTCCTCCTGCCTCTCTCTCCCCTGTCATGGCCCTGGCTTCCTCCACACAGGTTACAGTGCAGGTCCCAGCCCCCTTCCCTGTTGGCCACATTTCCTCCAAGCTTGCTGGCAATGGAACTCCACCCTCTCCTGCCTGCTCTTGTCACTGAGGTGTAAGCAGCCTGTGTATGCCTGCCCCTCCCCACCAGGCCAGCCAAACTTCAGATGCCTTCACCCGGTTAGTGCATGCTAGGCATAGGGAATTGATTTGGAATGTCTCATTGGGTCCCAGCCAGGGGCACGGCCCAGTCCAAGCAAATCACACGAATCTGCTCTGGGGAGAGAGCAACCAACCGAAGTCACTGTCACTCCCAGTTCAGGCTCCTCCTGCCCGATTCCAACATGTCGCCCACCTGGTCACACCCTTCCCATGGTTGGGGGGGTCTCACTCCCAGCACTGACCATGAATCAATGAAGGTTCCTCCACCAGCTCCACTCTCCGCTCTCCATTGGGCTCACCAACCCCAGACTTCAGTGCTGCCACACTTCCTGTGAGTGGCGGTGGGAACAAGTTTGGACAGCTCTGCCTGCTGGCATGGATTCAAACTGGTGCAAACTTGGCGGGTCATCGCAAAAACACTGTGTCCCATAGTTTTTAGCTGTTTCAGTTGTAGTCCTGAAATATTTGACAGGCTTTTTTACGTTTTAATTTCTTCCTGTGTCAAAAGGACCCATCTCCCTCTGTCTGGGCCTCTCCAGGGTGTTTTATTCTGGCATATGAATTGTTTCTCCTGGGAGGCTTTGTATTCTTTTGCTTACTGATCGGCCATCTTGTCTTCTCTCTGATTAGGACTTTTTCATGAAATTTTTGCTTATACCCATCATACACTGTTTCTTTTAGTATATGTCTGTGATGCATAATGATTACACTCATCTTGCTACCTACAAATATTCATATTTTATAAAGTATCTAAAAATATACATATTTTATAAGGTATCTAAGTTTTATAAGCACTATAGTGTGTTTTCCCTTGTCTCACTTACTGTAGTTACCTTCTTGTTAATAATTTGAGAATTTTTCCTGAACAACAAAATTCACGAGTCAGGTTCAATTTTTCATGTGTGCATACCATTTTCTTTAAAGTTTCTATTAAACCATCCCTGTCCATATCATGAAACTGATCCTAAAAATCATTTTTGAAACAATTTATTGCTATTTCTTTTAGTCTTTGCTTTACTTTTTCTTTTTCTAAATCCATACTTAAAAGAAGCCTTATTGTGGAAAAATTCAGGTGTGTCAGTTAGTGCTTATTAGAGAAATAGATTTAATGCAAGATAATATACAAATATATAAGAATTTATAAGATTGGCCCACAATGGACACCTACAGAGTCAAGTGTGTAAGAGTGTGAAAGGGCATTCTGTGTGCTGGAAACCTGTTCCAATTAATGGTGCTAGGTGTGGAGTGGGGCTGAAATGTTCCATTCAGCTCACATGGAAGTGTTGTAGCTGCCTTGGGCTTTGGCACTGTATCAAGTTGCCTGCTCAGAGATGGAACCATCTGTGAGCTAAATTCCAGGTTTGTTACACAAGGCACAGTGCTCAGCTGAACACAACTCAATTTATTCTGTGACCCTCTGCCAGCAGCCTATTTTCCTCAGTGCTGCCACAGCAGCTCTATCCATAGGGTTCCAAGGTTATCAAAAAAAAGTGAATTCCTCCTAACTTAGGTCACTTTCCTTCCTGAAATAAAGAAATGCTCTTCCCTCTGATTTCTTTTACAAAATAAATTATTTGATAATCACTCATTTACCAGTGGTAGGAGGATGGAAAAGTAATGCTAGCACATATTTTGTGCATACAGGTTTACTGCACTGAATCTGATTAAAATGTCTCAGTCACTTTCCTAATGGATCAGTACTCAACACCAGCACCTTCAGGGAGGAATCATTTATCAAAATTTGCAGAGGTTTTAGTCTATAGCTGGCAGGATCTAAAGCAAGATGCCATGGTAAGAAACATGGCAGAGTTGTTCATTACATGGTAAACAGGAAGTAGAGAGAAAAAAAGAAGGACCCAGGAGGAAGACAGTAAAGCCATACAGGCCCCCAGTGACCAACAGAATCACAACAGGCTCACCCTCCCAGCACTATGACAGCTACCAGCCCCTATAATACAATTGTCCTCCACAAACCCCACCCCTGAGTCCAAGAGGTCATGGGGACCTCTAAACCCAAACCATAACATTGCACCCCAGCCCTCCAAAGACACATCTCTGTCACTTTATGCATTTAGTCCATCTCTAAGAATTGCCAAAGTCCAGCAGATTCAGCATTGCTGTAAAGTCCAACTCCAAAGCCTCCTTTGAGATTAAAGGAAACTCTTCACTGTGAGGCCCTATAAAAATCAAAACTTAAAATGCTGCTGACCTACCATGTCACAGGATAAACATTCCCATTCCAAAAGAAAATAATACAGGGATAGAAACCAATGTGACAAAAGCAATACCGAAACTCAAAAGGGCAAACATTCCTGTAGTTCTGTTCCAGCACCTGGGGCAAGTTGTTGCAATATGTGAATTTCCAGGGGCTCTTGTGGGCCTGCCTGTAAGGCGTTACCAATGGTTGCAACCTTTGTGGCTTCTCTTGGACTGGTGTTGCTCACTGCTTGTGGTTTTTTTTTTCAGATCTTCCATGTTCTTGGCTTTTTCAGCTTTCTGGGGTCTCCACTGCATGGTTGGCTTTACTCTAATGCACTGCCTTCTCATAAGTACACTTCCTGGCCTCCCAGGCCTTCTGAAATCTGACCAGAAGCCTCACTGGCTTACAACTTTTGCATTCTGCATTTCTGTAAAACCAACACCACAAGGATGAAGCCAAGGCCTGCTGCCAGGGGGAGCAGTAGCCAGGCTCACTTGAATTGTGACTGCTCTGCCTTCTGAGTTCCTGAATGTCTGAGTGCTTTGAACTGAATCCCAGGGAATCAATGCTCACAGCTGCATTCTCCTTCTCTAGCAGAGTGCCCTGGAGCTCACTCCATGCAGTCTGTTTTGCAACTTTGAGGTCCTGCTGGTTCAAGCCATCTTTCATCTTGTTCTGTTATAACATACTTGACTTCTTTTTAATGGTAATCTTTTTAGCAACAAAACCCTCCCTAGCTTCATCTTTTTAGGTCCAAACTTTATAGCAGTGTCCTTTCTGACCAAACCCAAATTTTTTCAATCATTCAGCTGGGCCATTGACCCTTGATTCTCAATGTGGAGCTGGCTAAAAGTCCCCAACAATACCCAAGCCACAACCTGAATGTTCAGCTGTCTTGAAATTTCCTCCACCAGATTAATTAGTCTACTATCTTTAATCTCAGTTTCCTGCAAAGTCTCAGGACATGAGCAAAATGTAAACAAATTTTCTGCCAGAACATAATACACATGATCTGGAGTCCAGCTTCTAATGTGGGGAGTCCTTGTTCCCAACTAAAACCTCTTGGGTCTACCCTTTTCTGTTTGCACTTCTAGCAACATTCTGCTCTTCTGCACTCTGACCAGAGTCTCCCAATTTGATTTAACGCATTCTGAGGCTTCTTCTCCAGCTGGCCTCTCCAAACCTTTCCAAACTCCGGTGCACCATTTCCAAAAGCTTCTGAATCACATAGGAAGTCACAGTAGTGGCCCCACTCCAGGTATCCATATCTGATTTAGTCTCTTCATTACTGGGAAATAAAATACACAATCCCTAAAACTTAAGAAATTCTTATTTTGGCTCAGAGTTTGTCGAGGTTTCAGTCCATATTTGGTTGGCTTCCAGGAGGACAGCAGGACACATAGCAGAGGAGTACTGCTTATGGCACAGCAGACAGGAAGCAAAGAGAGAACCAGGGAGGATCTAGGAGGGAGATAAACCCCTCCAGGCCACGCCCCCAGTAATCCTCATCTGACCAGACCCCACCTGTAAACAGCAAGTCAGCTACAAACCCCATAATCCAATGGTCTTCCTAAAGTCCCACCCCTTAGAGCCTGAGGCCTTGGGGGGACCTAGATACAAAACATAACAAAAATACAATTAGTATATGTAAATAAAAACTTATGCCTTAGAATTCTTTCTCTTTGCTATTTTTGCCTTCCTAAAAGATTGTTTTGCTTACCACACTTCACTCTGTCTCTTGAAACACAAATTTGAATATAAAAAGTAATTTAAAGGCAATCTTTTCTGTGTAAGAGGGGGTTGCATAGAAAAGAGGAGGGAAGAGAATGTGGAAAAGGAAAGGATGTTGAAAATGATTAAGGTCTATTTTGTGTAAGTAGGAATCTCCCAAAATAGAAGCATATTTTATGAATTACAAACATATACCAATGATAAAAATAATGAACTACAAAAAAATAATGAAATACATTAACAGTATCTATGGTTTTAAGTTTTTAAGGGCCACTGACCAACCAGATGAAAAATGCGTTTGGGGAGAGATAGTAATGACAGTGTTAGAGTTTATTAAGTAAGGATCCCATGATTTAATCATTATTATACTTTCTCAGATCTGCATGTAATTGTAACCAATAAGTTCATAAAGAAAACAATGGAATAATAAATTATTTAATTCAAAAGACATCCAATAAAGAGACATCTTTCAACTAAATGACAGGGCAGTGTAAGAGGATGAAGGTTGAAATATCAAATTTAACCATAATTACATGAAATTTTCCTGCACAAAATAGTAATTTCTTTTCATTATCTGTGTAAAATGTTGTATAGAGTTGATAAAGTGTTTTAGGTATCTTACTGATAAATTTTTAAATAGTCTAATTTTTTCTCACATTAACCAACTATATATGAAAATTTACACAAAATTACTAATTCTATAAAGTTTATTTAAAGATATTTAAATATTTGGGGAGATGCAAGTCTATTTAAAGTACTGCTATTCATTGGGCCTGGTGGTGCCTGCCTGTGAGCACAGATTGCTGGGTGGCACTAGCAGGAAGAGGGAAATTTTGGGTCCAGTCTGGGCAATTTAGTAATTTAAGAAGACACTATCTCTAAAAGAAGAAGAAAGAAGAAGAAGAAGAAGAGGAGGAGGAGGAGGAGGAGGAGGAGGAGGAGGAGGAGGAGGAGGAAAAGAAAGAAGAAAGAAGAAGGAGGAGGGAGGAGAAGGGGAAGGGGAAAAAGGGGAAGGGGAAAGGGAAGGAGAAGGAGGAGAAGGCACTGTCTCAAGTTTTAAAAGTTAAAATTAAAATTGTAAATAAGGGTGGGATCTTATCTTAGTACTGTACAGGCCCCAGGTTCAACTACTATACCCCAATAAAAAATTTTTAATTCCAATATTAATAATACATTGATGAGCTGATAATTAAATCTATATAGATCAAATCTCACAGATCAAAAGATCAGATTTTATCCAGTAAACACATACAATTGCTACTTGTCAATTAAAATGTTAAATGTTCTAATAAAACATATTGTTGATCTTAACTGCAAATTGAGCTTCTCCCTACAAGAAATATATTTAACATTTTATTCATGGAAAGTAGTTGACAATGTCAGTAACTACATATTTTGTTTCTGAAAAAAATATTTAAGAGTCCTTCATGACCCAAGGATGTGTCCCATGGTTGATCTGAAGACTAGATTATCTGCAGATTGGATTATGGGCGGGTTGACTTCAACTCTGGCTGGAATATCTTTTCCCCTCCTTAATAAAAGGAGACGGAGATGCGGGTCTCGCTGCATTTCGCAGCAAGCCTCAGCCTGTCTGCAGCTCAGGAGCAGAGCCGGCCAGACAGCAGTGGTGACCATGGGGGAGCCAGCAACACGTGCAGCCGCAGCACTGAGCCAGCCTTCCGTGGTGAGTACGGAGTGTGTCAAGATGGCGAGCATGTGCTTGGTGTGCTTTTCCCTCTGGTTAAACCTCTTTAAACTGGGTGTGGTGATGCATGCCTATAATCCCATCACTCTAGAAGCCTAGGGCAGGAGGACTGCAATTTGGAACCCAATCTGGGAAATTTAGCTAATAAGTAAGACCCTCTCTCAAAATAAAATACAAAAAAATGTGCTGGGAAGTTGGTTCATTGTGAAGCAAAGACACAGGACTCAGTCTCCACAATGGAAGAGGGTAAAAAAAAAAAACCTCTTTAATTTTCACAGTTATTCTTTGCTTTTGCTAAAATAGTGTGCTGCCATATTGCTCAGACTTTTCTTGGGTTCCTAAACCCAAGACATCCTCCTGCCCCAGCCTCTCAGATAGCTGGGACTACAGAATACATGAAGGTGAACAACTGAGAGCTACTTTTTAAACAAATGAAGTTTTAGGGAAATTTTCCTTAATGTTAGTACTTATTGAGTAACATTAAAGATGCAGCAATGCATTGCTTAATAATGAGTTTTATTCTGAGAAAAGCACTGCATGCTGATTTTGTCACACGTGGATGTTGTAGCCTGTGCTTACACTCAGGTGTTGTGCATCAATCACTGTGTGTGAAGCTTGTCATCATGCCCTCTCAGATCTGGGTGGGCTGGGGGCAGCAGTAAAAAGAGGACAATGACAGGGAAGAGAAGAGAGTCACATCCTCAGAGGAGGATGCAGACACAGGGTCTGAGCCTGAGGCCCAACCCTAGACCTACTTGGGTATCTAACATCTGAGTTACAACAAACTTTCCAGATGTCTGTGATGCAGTGTGATTTCAGACAGTTCTGCAGGGAGAGGAGAGGGGAAAGAGCCCAAAACCCAGGAAATTGTCCAGACCTGAGAGCAGTCTTTATCCCCCACTTCAATTAGATTTCACATTTTATTCTGTCTTAAAGGGAAAACACAAATGCATGATATCCCAGAATTTACAGAAGAAACAAGTTCATGCCCCCAAGGCGAAGCAAAGAGCCACTGCAGGTTCAGCCCTCCCCGTGCGACTGACCAGCTGCATCTTCCCAAGGCCGGTGACTCTCATCACTGCCCACCCTGGCAATGAGGTCAGGTGTGGTCCACAGGAAGATGAGCTGGAGAAGCCCCAGCAGCTCTGTGCAAGCTGGAGGCTGCAGGCAGTCAAGCACCAAGGCAGCAAGGAAGAAGCTTTAAACCAATCAGATTTTGCAAAAGCCTCTAGAATAATGACTGTAGGACATCGACGTGGATCCATAGGCCAACCTGCTGTTGAGAGCATGCAGCCCACCCTAGGCCTGTCTCCGTTTTGCACAGAGATGATCCCAGAAGCTTTTCATCTTTTACCTCCCTCTTACAACCATCAGGTCACTGCTGCAGACATCCAGAGTCAGGTGGAGAAAGTGAAGAAAGCCAGGGAGAGACTGGCCAAGGCCTTGCAGGCAGACAGGCTGGCCAGGGAGGCAGAGAGGATGAGCAGCCAGGAGAAAAGAGCTGAAAACCAGATGGATACAGGAGCAGAAACTACTAGAGAACCCAGATGTGAGGCCACTGGAGAGAGGGCTTCATCCTAAGAGACATTTCCAACTTCCTTGTTTCTTTTAATACTAATCCTGCCCTTACCAGTGATCTTGTAACAGCCAAACTGTCTGTGAAACAAGGGTGTGAAGAGTTGATAGTTTTAAGTTTCATACAAGCAGAAAAAATACTTTTCCCTCATAACTGTTTTATTTCACCCTACAATTATTTTTATCCTTTTACATTAAAATCCAGAGTTTCTATAACTTGAGGTATTACTTTGTGTTTTATATGTACACATTTCTCTCATAATATTTATATTCAAGGAAGAGGTGATACATACTCCAGAGATACTTTTTTCACAATATTTTCTCATTTTTAATACATATGAGTGGTACACATTAAACAGATTCACCTAGCCATTGCCATATATGCATATATCAAGTTCTAGTCATTTCCAAACTCCCTCCATCCTCCCAATTCTCTCTTCTCCCTCCTCCCCAAATCTCTAAACCCAGAAAATGGGTAATGATTTACCCAGGTTTTGTTTCCTGCCCTACCTGGAGTTTTGAAGGTGTGTAGGTGGGGTCCACCATGTGTGAAACACCAGTCTGTGGCCTCCCGGGATTAAACATCACACCAGTGAACAAGAGGGATTCATGATCAAAAGGAGATTTGCCCTGAGCCTTCATTTGTATATAGCAAAAATCTGGTGTTATGGTTGATACACTGTGTCAGTTTGAGAAGTCTAGAAACTTAACTAAGTGACTCAGCAGCTCTACATCCTGGCTGTAGAAGACAAACCTTTACTGCTCTAGGATGTGGTTCATCATGTCAATTTCAGAAGGTCAGAAATTTAACTAAGTGATTCAGCAGGGGGCCTGGTCCCTTGTAAACATCCTCAGCCTGTGCAAAAGGAGAGCAAGGAGATTTTGTGAGTGCTATACCCACCCTGGAGAGGGATGCCCTGTGTACAATATAAGGGAGGAAAAGAGGCTTGCTCTTCCCCCTTTTTTGCTCTTGTTGTTTTGCTGTCTTCTGCTGCCTAGAAATGTTGCCCCTGTGCCATGCCACCCTGCCTTGGAGCCAGTTGATTAGGGACTAAAATCTCCACATACTGCAAACTAAATAAACCTTTCCTTCCTATTTTGGGCACTGAGTATTTTGTCTCAGCAACAAGAGAAAAGTAACCAAGACATCTGAGAAGAGATACAATTTACTCAAATCTAATGAATAGTTTCTTCTTTTCCCTTGAGTTAGAGAGTTCTATTCCAAGCATTATTATTTCTTCTATACTCAAAAGGTGGAAAAGAATTTGACTAGCTACAATAAAAAGTTGAAGTTGACTTTTATGCTATTTGGAGAAAAATTTAAAGGATTAGATTATGCATGGCCAATGACCCTCAGGACATTCATGTGATATTTATAACTTTTAAGGCAATATTCTGGGTTTTTATGGTTTGAGTGAAAATAAAGCTAGTGCTGTAATTCATTCATAGCACAGAGACCCAGCCTTGTCCCCGCCATTTACACCCATAGCTTGTTTGCACACAGGCCAGGAGAGAGGTCTCACCAGCTCACATTACCCAAAGGAGATGCCTCAAGTGCCCCCAAAGAAGAGGAGAGAGGCCTTGCCCCACCCTACTGTCAACTCTGGCTACCTCTACTGTCAACTCTGGCTACCTCAAATACCCTGGGGGAGGGAAGGAGAGAGCCCCCACTCTGTCCCTACCAACAACTGCAGCCTCACCCCTCTTGTGGTAAAGGAGAGAGCCGCCACCCCAATCCCAACACCAGTGCCTCACACGTCCTGTGTGGGCGAGGAGGGGAGCAACCAAACTACCAAATCTTAGCTGGCTCTGCACCTTGGTTCTCCTCAACACAAGGCAGCAGAGGTGATAGTCAGAAGATGAGCCTTACACTGAGAGTCCACTTCACCCCAGAAATAATGACTAGTATTAAGAAATCAAGCAGTAACAAATTCTGGAGGGGCTGTAGATGAAAAGGAACACTTCTCCACTGTTGCTGGGAGTGTAGACAATTCAAATCAGTGTGGAGATTCCTCAAAAGCTAGGACTAGAGGTCCCATTCAACCTAGCTGTTCCCCTGCTGGGTATCTTCCCAAAAAAATTAAAAACATCATACCACAGCAATATATGTGCACCCATGTTTATAGCAGCACAATTTGTAATAGCCAGATCTCAGAAACAACCTAAGTGCCCATCAACCGAGGAATGGATAAAAAAAAAGATGCGGTATTTTAGTACAGCGGACTACTACCCAGCCACAAAGAAGGATAAACTGGAGACTTTTTTAGGTAAATGTATGCAACTTGAGAGCATACTCAGTGAAATAAATAAGACATGCCTATGTAAACATCATATTGTCTCATTAGTATGAGAAGCTGAAAGAAGTAACATATGTATATGTATATTTTTTTAAGTTAAGACAAAAAATTTTTTGAAAAAAGACCAGCCTGATTGAGGATGAGACCAACACCCAGGAGAAGAGTTTCACTCCAGGCTGAAGTGTTACCCTGCAGCAGAGATCAGGTGAGATGTAGCCGTCAGAGAAAGGCTTGAGGAGAGTGAGATCTCCTGAGATTTCCCTGAGACACTCTACCTCACATCAGGAAGATCATGGGACCTGTAGTCTCTGAGGGGATCCCAGGGATGGTGGGAATAATATTTAGATGGAAAATATCTAAGGAAGAAGGCAGTTAGTCCAGTAGTCTGCTTGAGTTTTTGTACCTCTGCATACATCCAGCTGAAACTAATGGTCTGATATACTACAGGTCACTACCTGGATTATCAAATATCTACACTAAAGTCATAGGCTTCTTTGTTCTAGTTAATGGGGATTTATGAGAAGTTATTAAGGCTTTTAAATATCTAGTTATTGGACTCCATTTTTGTCACCAACTCTACCACTATAGCCAAGGTGACATGGTCAGCACTGTCAACTGGTTTTCTCTGTATGCCAATATCTAGATTGCTGGAGAGTCATGAACGATACAGTTGTTCTTTGCCAAAGAACAGGGAACTGGGCCAAAAGAGATGCAAACATCAGCAGAGAAAACAAACAAAACAAGGCTACAAAATGCCTCCAAAAACTCCCAACACCACCAAAACTGATGCAGGGGACACCAAGGAGTAGAAATCATAAACCACACAGCAGAAATGTCTGAAAATATATTGTCTTGGTTATTTTTCTCTCATTGCTGAAACAAAATACCCAACACCCAAAATTAAGGAAGGAAAGATTTATTTAGCTTACCATTTGTGGAAGCTTTAGTCTGTAATCAGCTGGCTTCAAGGCAGGGTGGCATGGCACAGGAGCAACAGTTCAAGGAGGCAGAAGATAGCAAAAGCAACAAAAGCAAAAGTGTGGAGAGACAAGCCTCTTTTCCTACCTTATATGGTCAGCAGGCTACCTGCTCTCTCAGGGTGGATGTAGCACTCATACCATCTCCCTGTCCTCCTCTTGCATAGGCTAAACATGTTCACAAATGAGGACCCTGGCTCCCTGCTGAGCCATTTAGTTAAACTTCTAAACTTCTCAAGTTGACACAATGTATCAACCATTATAGATATCAATGTCAGTAACAAAACAATAAGTTACTTGGCAAATTCAAAGAAGATATAACTAACCATATGAAATAAATAATCAGTGAGTCTAGAGAAGACACTAATAAAAATGTAGTGGTGTTAAAAAAAGATGCAATGTATGAATGTCCAGTATAGAAAAGAATGGAAGTCCATAAAAATGTTCCAAATGAAAACCCAAGAGATTAAAAATATTATTGAAATTATGAACAGCAGAAGTGAACAGTGTGAAGATAGAGTGGAGATCTAGTAGATAATGATCAAATAATGAAAGATACATTTAAAGAAAACAAGAGAACATGAAAAATGGATCCAATAGCTGTGAGACAACTCAAAGAAGACTAATATAAGAGTAACTGGAATTAAAGAAAAATCAGAACACAACACAAAGGGCTTATAAACACCTGTTTACAGAAATAATAGTAGAAAACCTTCTGGACATAAGAAAAACAATTTAATATGAAGATAAGTGAGACATAGAACCCCAAGTAACAATTATCAAAAAATGCACATAATAATTAAAACATAAAAACTGGGTGTGGTGGCACATGCCTGTAATCCTTGCACTCAGGTGACTGAGGCAGGAGGATCTCCATGAGTTGAAGGCCAACCTGGGCTACATGGTGAATTTAAAGCTACCTTGAATCCTGTAGATAGTGGAATAGTGAAACCATGTCTCAAAAAAAAACAAAACAAAATAATTAATAACAACAATAATGAAAATGCCAGAAATCCAAAACAAGAATAGAATCTTAAAAGTTGTTAGGGAAAAGCAAAGAACCACCTATAAGGAAAATTCAGTTAAAAAAGGAAACTCCATCAGAAATACAACTCAACACAAACATTAAGTAAATTGCTTCAAACCCCAAAAGAAAACAACATCAGGTACAGCAAAAATCGAAACACACTAGGTCATTTATCTTTGAAAAAGGGGCCAGTTGTCCTTCAAACAAAGGACTTCTATTTAGAACATATAAAGAACTGAAAAAATAAAGTCTCCCAAATTCAAAGACCCAATCCAAAAATGGGAATCTGAGATTAATAAGCACTTCTCACATGAAGAAATACAAATGGCAAATAAATATATGAAAAACATTTCAGTATCATTGGTCAGTAGAAACATACAAATTAAAACAACACTGAGATTCCATCTCACTCCAGAAAAAATAACTATCATCAAGAAATCAAGCAATACAAATGCTGGAGGAGCTGTGAGGAAAAAGGAATCCTCTCCACTATTGGTGAGGGTGTAGACTGGTACAACCACTGTGGAAATTAAAGACCTAGGATTAAAATCCTATTCAAGTCAGTTTTCTATCTAGCTATCTTTCCAGAAGAATTAAAAACATCATGCCACAGTGATATATGTGCACTCATGTTTACAGAAGCACAATTTATAGTCATTATACCTTGGAAACACCCCAAATGCCCATCAACTGAGAAATGTATAAAAAGATGTGGTCTTTTTATACAGTGGAATACTACTCACTCATAAATAAGGATAAGTTGAGACTTTGGATACCAGTAGAGACCATACATATAAGTGAAATAAATCAGACTCACATATGTAAGTATCATATTGTCTCCATGGTGTGATGAACTGTAAGAGTAAATAAGGTCCAAAATGTACAATATGAATTGTGAAATGGGAAGCAATTCTTCAAAAGGAAAGAGGAACTAGGTTTGGGGAAAGGGGAAAGGAAGAAAAGAAAAGGGAAAAGCCAAAATACAAGGTAATTATGCTATCAGTTTCTCTTGGTTCATTGAAAAGAAAGGTTTGTGTTTTTTTATATTGTTATCCTCTTATTATTTTGCTATGAAATTTTGTTTTACCTTTTTCCATAAATAAAAGAAGAATCTAGGATGACAATATGTATCAACTAGCAATTCCTTAGTGTTAATTTTTTGTTGAATTCTGTATTATTCTACCCTTTTTTATTTTTTTTCTTTCTTTAAATAAATTTTAAAAAGAAAAAAATAAAAGAAAACAACTTCCAACCCATATCGATATATTCTGCAAAATTATCTCTCAAAATTGATGGAGAAATAAAATATTCCCATGATAAAGAACACCTAATGAAATTTATGACCACCAAATGAATACTCAAAAAAATTCTCAGAGAATTCCTAGAAAGAAAGAAAAAAAACAATTCAGTTAACCGTGCAAAAATATCCAATAGAATGAATGCATCTGATAGGGAAAGCAATTAAATAGAAGAGAAAGAGATCAAAATGGCAAGTAAATAATGCAATTGTATAGATAAGTCGATCCTTGTCAGTTATAACTATCAACACGAATGGATTCAATTTACCAATCAAAAGGCACAGACTATCAGAGTGGATCAAGAAGCAAAATCCAGTGGTATGCTTTATACAAGAAACCACATCTGGAAGGCACAGAACCATAGGTCCACAGTTAAATATTCCTACTGTGATTGAACACTATTTTATTGTAATTGGAGATAAAGTTGTTCTATTGAACAGATATTTTCTTACATCAATATCTCATTTTCCTTAGAGTTTATAGTATAATTATAGATCTCTGTTCTATGGTTAAAGATGGCACATTTTTAGTTCTTAGGGTTTGTCAATATCCAATTTGAAGTAGACACTGTTAGTGTTGCTGATTGCACTACTTTAGGAAAGGTGACATAGTTGTTGCTATCAACTGGCTTTCTCTATGTCAATATCTGGATTACTTAGGTGTGGTGTCATAAACAATACTGCATCCCATTCCTAAAGAACTGGGTGCTGGGTTAAATAGGCTACAACATTACTTCTCAAATAAATGGAAATGGTTGGAGCCTGAGTCAAAGGCAAAGGTCAAGAGTTAGCTATGCTTGAAGGACATCTCTGAAAAGTAGACATTAACTAAAGAGATATTTTTAAAAAGCTACCCACTATAGTCAATCCACAAGACTTAGCACAGAAAACAAATGAAAATTAGAAAAATGAGAAAACTAGCAACAAAATTTCTCCAAAATCTCCCACCATCACCAAAGCTAACTCACACTTCATTGGGGGGAAAATATCAGAAGTCACACAACTAAAATATCTGAAATGGTAAGAACGGGGGGTAACCAAATAGATTAATAAGGCATTTGGTAAATTTAAAATTAAAAATGTAATGAGCCTAATAAAACAAATACTTAACAAGCCTAGAGAACACATTAATAAAAACACTAGAGGAGCTAAAGAAAGAGAGGAAACCACAAAGCACAACATAGAAAAGAAATGAAGTCCATTAAAAAAAGTTACAAACACAAATCCAGGAGTTTAAAAATTCTACTGCAAGTGTGGGCAGCAGAATTGACTAATATGAGGATAGAGACAAAAAGGTCACTACATATTGGTAAAGGGGAAAATTCAGCAGGAAGTGGTAACAATTATAAACATATTAGCACCAAATATTGGCATGCCAGCCTCCTAAAACAAAACTGGACATTGCTAGTTAACCACAGTTAACTGCACACCACTAGATATCCACCTCAGAACTGGTTAACCTTCACTAGTTTCTCACTAGTTGCCCATTACTAATTCCCCATTAGTTGTCAGGTCCTAGTTAGGGTTTGCTTTCCTGGGTCTGTTTTATTACGGAGATTCTAACTGCAGTGAAATCACCCTTCATCATGGTTTTTATTTGTTTCCCTGATGCTTAGTGATTCTGACCATCTCTTCTTACCCTTATTGGACATCTATTTATTCTCTTTTGAGAAACATCTATTTGGCTCATTTGCTCATTTTTATAATCTGATTATTTGGTATTCTGCTGTTCAGTTTGATTTCCATAAATTTTCTGGGTATTAATCTGTAGTTGGATGTATACGTTACAAATATTTCTCCGTCTGTTTGTTGGCCCTTCATTCTGTTGATTGTTTCATTTGTATTGCCATAGTATTTTAATTTATTACATTCACTGATATGTATATATTGTACTATTCTTGCATCCTTCAATTACATCTCACATAATCATGGGGTGTATCATTTTATTTGATTTCGGATTTAATTTGCTAATGTATTTTGAAAGATTTTGCATCCAGGCTTACCAGAGATCTTAGACAATAGTTTTTCTTTCTGGCTGTGTCCTTGTCTGATTTTGATTTCAGGGTAGTGCTGGCTTCACAGAATAATTTGGGAAGGTTCACTTCTTTTCAGTTCCTTGGAATAATGAGAATAATTTCCTTTAACCCCTCTGTTAAAGCCTGGCAAAAATTTAAAACACACATTCAAAGAAATAGTGTGTGGACTCTCGAGGGAAAGAGGTGCCTTTTGATCCAGAGGTGGGTATACTTGCGGGGCTTGGGGGTAACTTGAAGAGGGGTGAAATAGGATGTCTGTGCCTGCTCTCTATCAGATCTCCCATCTGAAATGCTCTGCTGGAAAACAAACTGTGTTTGAAGTGTAGTTCTGTTGCCTACTAACATGCTGTTCCCTTAAGGGTGGAGGTCCAAGTACTCACACGTGAAATAAATCAGACTCATGTGTAAGCACTATCATCTCCTAGTGTAAGAAACTGAAAGAGTAAGTAAGATTCAAAAGGTACAATAGATATTACAAAAGGGAAAGAAACTGTTCAAAAGGAATGAGAAACTGGGATAGGGGAAAGGAGAAAAGGAGGAAGGGAAAAGGAAAAAAATGTAAACATGTTTGTACAAACACACAAGATAGCTAAGATAATTGTACTACTAATTCTATTAGTTCAAGGAAAGGAAAAGTTAGTGCCCATATTGTTTGATCAGTTTTGCAAGCCTGTATGTGGTAATCTGAGCAACTATTTTGAATATGATAATATGCAGTATAACCACCATTGTTAAATTCCTGTCATCTTGTTTTGAAATTCTATATCACTATTGTTTGGAGATTTTGTTGCTGTTGTTTTTTGGGGGGGCGTTCCTGTGGGGTTTTTTCTCTTTAAAATAAAAACAGTGGAGGTCTATTGGATGATGTATAATTTAGAGGTGAAAGGCACAGACCCAGAGCCCAGTGTATAAGTTTATTATGTCTGTAAGACCCCTAGGATATTTCTAGTTAGTTTTCTGGAAGGGAAAAAGTCTTGAATAACTTCCTTTTTTTTTAAGGGTAAGAAAATTTGTTGGAGAAAAAGAATGGGCACTAGGATAGCTCTTAGGAGACAGGAAGGGTCCCAAATAGGTTGCCCTTGAGTAATTTATATACTCTAATCCCTTTACACCTCTTAAAAATTAAAGTTTGATAAAATTAATAATGAAGATATCTGATGTTGGGCTTTTCTCTATTGTGAGGCATTTTATTAGTGATACAATATCTTATTAGTCTATTAAGGTTTTCTGTGTCCTTGTGGTTCAATTTTGCTAGTCTTTCTGTAACCATAAACTTACCATTTCTTCTAGGTTTTCCAATACATTAGCATAATTTTTCATTCTGACTTTCCTTTTTCAGGTCTTCTTTTTTGGTTGTTGTTGATCTAGCTAAAGCTTTATTAACTATTTTCTTTGACTGCTTTTATTGTTCCTTTTTCAGATTGAAGTGCTAGGCTATGTCATGTGACCATTCCAAAACTCAGAGCGCCCTGTGGCCAGCATTGCCCTCTGTCACATAACTTGAAAGCTGCTTTATAGCCTTTTTGCAGTGGCCCCTTCCCGAAAGTGCCGATTTCAGTGAAGAATTCCCTTCCCGGCATTCCAATGCCCAGTCTCGCCCTATTCCTCACAAACACTTAACAAAGAGTCATGCTCATGATATACCAAACACACCAAGTGAATAGTCACACTAATACTTGGTTCAAATGGGCCCTGGCCAGGTCCACACAAAGTGTAGGAGGGGTGCCGGCTGCCCGTGGATTGCTGTGGGATTGCTTGGGCTGTGGTCCCAAGCCTCTTTATTCCACCTGTATTGGGGGGATGGAAAAGAACAGAAACCCAAGACTTCAACTCACAGATTTATATCCGTAAGAGAAACTCCACTTCTCTTGCATCAGTCTTTCTTTGGTGGTACTAAAGAAGCAATATTTCAAGTGTCCCCCAAGTTTAATCCCCCAGCTCTATAGATTCTGTAGAGGAATGATGCCTACTGCCCAGCCCCAACCCTGCCAAGATCAAGAGGTATTTGACCCTGGGAAGCAGTAGGAAGAATGAACAGGGCTGATGAGGAGAAGCTTGGGGGTTAACACAGCTGCTATGAGGGAGATCAGTCAAAAAGTCTAATGGCTCCAGCTCACTCCTCTACTGAAACACCTTATCTCATTTTCTGACTGTAAGAATAGAGTCAGATGTTCAAACTCACCAACATCACCTTCCCAGGGTGGCCATATATGTGCCTTCACCCCCTCCATGATGTGGTCCAAGTGGAAGAGACAGGCACTCAGGAAGAGCAAGCCTTGCAGGTCCCCTCTCCAGTGTGAGTGCTAGTTCAGTCCATTTCTGTTTCCACCAGACTGTAACTGCTGGGTTTACTCAGAGTGGTCATTTTCCTGCCGTTTTCTACACTCTCCTCGCCTGACATCCTCTAGGCTCTTGCCTGGAGCCAAGGGGGCCACTGGTGAGGTACAGGTAGGGTGTGGAGATTCTCCACTCCTCAGCTTCAGGCACTGTCCAGTGGGCTGGCAGGAAGGAACTTGTACTCTCTGAAACTTGTGATCCCTCTCAGACTCACATCTGTCCACCACTGTGCTGGTACCCTTGTCCCCTGGTGCTACAGTGAGAGGTAATTTGTGTCCAAAGAGTACCCATGTGGTAAGAGCTCAGGATTCACCTCTTGACTGCGGCAGGTGCTGCTATTTCTCATTCTGTTGGGGGAAGAAACTAAGGCCCAGTGAGTCCAGAGCAGGGTGGACCGATTGCAGGAGGAATGAACTCCTTCTGCCTTGGTCTGTTGGCTCCATTCCATAGCCCTGCACAGCGATTGGAATTTGGATCTGAAAGCCCTGGAACCTTCAGCCTGCTTCCCCATTCCTTTCTTGACCCCTCCAAACTCTTCCCACACCTAAGGGACTCTGGCATCTCTTGCTTTTTTTATTGACCTGACAATAGAGGCTGGTCTACATTCTACAAGCTCTTTGGTCTCTTTGGACCTAAGCAGCAGGCTGTGCCTCCTGGCTAAAGAAACCTATTCCATGGAGAAAACTGGCCAGAAGATCGGTAGATCACATATAGATCCTGGACACTGCGAATGCCCCCTTCCCCGGCTCTTAAACCCTAACTTTTTACTGTTTCCCTGATCATACGCTTTGGCTCAAGAAGGTTAATTAGGGTACTTATGAGCTAGAAACATCCATGTGTTGACCCTTTTGCCCTTTGCTCCCATTCCCAGCCCTGGAGGCTTTCTACAAGTGCTTGAGTGAGTATGTGGGGGAACGGAGTTTAGGGAATGAGGGAGGGACAAGTGGATCATAGTGGGCAGCGACCTTCCTAGTCCAGCAAAGCCAAGTATCCAAACCTAAAAAGTCACAATAAATAAATAAATAAATCCCCAAAGCCTTTTGCTCCTACCCAAACTTCCCTCCCCCTGCCACCACTGGAGGAAAACAGGGAGGAAGCTAAGAATGGATAGATTTCCTCTCCTACTGAGTGGCCCAGGAATCTCCCCAAACTGTACCAAATCCCTCACTTTACCAACACTTTACAATAGTGTGGGACTTTCACTTATTACTCTATCTCCATCTAATCGCTGCTTCTCTGTTCCTCTGAATTCTCAGTGCCTCTGTTCTTCTGTCTCAGTCCCTCTATTTCTACATCTCTCTGGCCTCTTGCCAAACCTTCTTACCTGCAAACCTCACCCACTCCACCCTGCACTGTCCCTTTCTCTCATCCCCTCACCTTCAGTCCCCACCTGCCTCCCTGTTGTGTGGCACACTGCTCTGTCAAGGAACAAGGTTTGCTGTTAGTTCCTGGGAAGAGAGGAAGGAGCTCTGGGGAAGGACTTGTGGGGAAAGGACAGGGCTAGGGGTGTCAGGGGAGGGTCTGTGGGGGAGACGTCCACCATCTTCCATCTTAGGAGCACACACAGTGATCCACCACCATGCCGGGGAGCTTGCCTCAGACAATCTACTGCGCATCACTGAAGTACAGTGCATCCACTGGAGCCATCTTGGTAGGGGTACAGCAGGGCCCCTGGGACTATCCTGTTGCACCAAGTGGATCTGTGGGTACTTTTGTATAAGCCTGTGCTTGCACTGGCTGGAGCAGTCATTGGCCTTGTATGCTTAGGTGTGACAAGCCAGCCCTACCCCAAAGCCCAAAGCCCACCATGAAGGGACTCACTGGAGTGCTCATTGCAATCCAAGCCCAGGTTCCACCTGGCCAATTTCTGTTCTCTAGGACAAAGGGTACCACCCAGCACCTCCTGGCCCCAGGGAGGTGCAGGGTGCAATGGGACAGCATAGGCAGCTGGGCTGTGTATATTTTTAGTCTTTTGTATATATTTATGCTATGATCTCTTTTATCTCTTTCCTGGTACTTACTTAGGGTTTTTCTTCCCCTTTTAATTCCTGCTGTGGCATTTTCTGGTTATTTAAAATATTTCTATTTTTTTACATTGGCAATTTTTTTGTAAACTTTCTCATGTCATCTGTGGTGTATTTCATAGGTATTAATATGCTGTGTTTGCACTCTTACTTGATTTGATAAATTCTTAATTTCTCTTCTCACATCTTCATTGATCCACCAATCATTCCAAAAAATGTTTCATTTCATGCATTTTGTGATTTCCAAAGTTGTTCTTATTTACTTCTATTTACTGCATTGTGATCTGAAAGATACAGGTTATGCTTTTGATATTTTTAAAAGATCCAGATTTTATATATATATATATATATATATATATATATATATGCAGAAAATATTCCCTGTGCTTTTGAGACCATGTATATTCAAAAAGCATCAGACAAAATATTTTAATAAATATTAGACCCTTTTGTTCTATAATATATTATCTCCAATGTTTCTTTTTTTATTTTTTGTTTCAATAACCTATTGATGAAATTAGGGTGTTGAAGTCCTCAACTATTATTAAATTAGGGTTTATATCTCCTCTTAGATCTAACAATATCTGTTTTATTTAATTGTTCTATCATTGCATGCACAAATATTTACAATTGTTATTTACAACTTTTTTACAACCATTGAATTGATCATTTTATCATTGCACATGTCCTCCTCTGTCTCTCTTTTTACTTTTTGTCTTAATGTCTGTTCTACAGTATCTGGTACTAGCCACTACTACTCACTTTTCCTTTCCATTTGCTGGAATATCTTTACCAATTCCTTCTCTTTCAGTTTATGTGTGTCTTTAATGGTAGAGTGAGTTTCTTATGGGCAGCATAAGGTTGTTATTGATAATAAGGACATGCTCCTGCCATTGTGTTAATTTCTTCTGGTTATTTTGTATACCCTTCATTGCTTATTTCCTCTCTTCAATCATCTTTATCATTTCTGCACTGATAAAGTTTTATTCTGTTCTCTTCCTCTGTTGTTCTGAAGCTCTGTTGTCAAGTACTGAGTCTCTGCATGGTACAGTAGTTATCATTCTTTCACTTATGCTATAGATCTTCCTCAAGCATGTATTAAAAGCTGGTCTTGCACAGCTGACCTCTTTGTTCCTCTTTGTATTTATTATTCCTTCATTTCTGAAGAATAATTTCACTAAGTATGGTGTCCTTGGTTCAGATTTTTTTTTGATTAGGACTGAAAACATGATCCCATTTTTTATAGCTTACAAAACTTTTGCTGAAGAGTCTGCTATTACTCTAACAGGGCTTCACTTTAGAGTGACTTGACAATGTTCTTTTGGTGTTATTAAAATTTTCTCTTTAAAAGTATTCTAAAGGATATAATTGCATGTATGTTTGAGTGTGTGGGACTGATAACCATGTTACTAAAGTTTTTTGTTGGATGGATGAACAAAACTGATTGCAGTCTCTTTGGACGTCCACTTTGTAGACTTTACTTTTGTAACTTGAACAACTACTTCTAAAAGGAAAATATGTAATTATAAACTAGTGATTTCTTACTGGTTACTATTTTTGTTTTGTTTTGTTTTTGAGATTTTGTATTATTTCTACCCTCTTTCTGTTTCAAATTTTTTTCTTTAAATAAAAAAATAAAATAATTTTTAAAATTTTTCTTTTTATCTTGTACTTCTGACAGATTACTTATGATTTCTTTAATTTCAAAGAGAATACTTTGTTAAATCTATTATGCATGTTTTGAGCTTCCTGGAACTGAATTTCCCAGATTTGGAAAGGTGTCAAGTTATTTCATAGAATAGATTATCCTGTGACTTTATCTTCTCTTTGCCTCTCAAATACAATAGTATAAGTGCATGTTCACTTGATTGTTCCCACAATTTCTGTGGACTGCCTTATTATTTCTAATTTTGATTTTGTGCAGATTCTTTTTAAAAAACTATCTTCAAACATGGAAATTCTTTCTTCTGCTTCAGTGAATCTGCTCCTGAAACTACTGATTATATTTTTATTTTATTTATTGACTGCTTGAGCTCCAAGGATTCTGTTTTTATCTTTGTTGTCATTGCTAACTCTTTGCTGAATTTCTTTCCATAAGCTTAAAATAAAACCATAGACAAATATCCCTGATGATCAGAGGTGTAAATACTCTCATAAAAATACTATAAAAATGAATTCTACAGTACAGAGAATACAAATCAAACTAATCAAGTGAAATTTGTCCTTGGTGTGTAATGAGGGTTTAACAAAAACATAAATTAGTGAGATAAGCAAAATTAAGAAGGTGGAATTTTTTTATTTTAAAGAGAATAAAGGCAAGCAAAACAAAACAGAACAAAGTCAATCAAAATAAGCCAGTGTAAGTGACACAAGACTTCAAAACAATAGGAAATCAGCAATGGTTACCATATGCCTCCTGCTTCTTTAAAATAGCTGCTGACATAGCTATTCAGACATAGTAAATAGAACATAGACATAGAAAATAGCTGCTTCAGACATAGGAAAAATCAAACAAAGCAGAACAGAATACAACCGATAAAAAAAACAATGAATTCAATAAAAGTCCTTCAAAACTAGGTAATAGTAAATCCAAAATGGCTACCATAATATATCTTGTTATCTGTGAAATAGTTGCTCATGCCATCAGATATAATAAAATCAAACAAAATAAAATAGAACAAAACCCAACCCAACAAAATAGTGAAAATAATACAGGACTTCAAAACAAAACAATAGGGAATCAACAATGACCACCACCCTAGGAAGGAGATCCCCCATAGATGCCACACTGCGTATTGTCACCCTCTGAATAGATGATCAGACTGCCGGCTTTAGACCTGCAGTCAGAGAAACACTAAACACTACAAGCATTAAATCATATTCTACCTCAGTAGCCATCATTGCAGCCTGTGTTTCTCTGGAGCAGCAGTTCACTCACAGCATGAGGTGGGGTGGGGTAGGGGGTGGCTCTTGTTTCCCACCCACGTGAAGGAAGAGGTCAGCATCTGGTTCTTCTGCCAGTGGCCCGCACAGGGTGCCAATTCGCAGGTAGGGCTTGCTTCCTGTTGACTTCTTATTCTCTTCCCCGCAGTTCACTAATGGTGCCAACTCACAGGAAAAGACTGAAGTCTGGCTCTCCCCCCAGCAAACTGTGCATGGCACCAATTTTCAGGGAAGGCTTGCTTCTTAGTGACTTCTTGTCCTCTTCCCCAGCAGTCTGCAAATGGTGCTGACTCCTGGAGGAAGGCTGGTGTCTCCCCAGCAGCCCACACATGGTGTCGATTCCCAGAGAGGGCATGATTCTTGTTGACTTCTTATTCTCTCCCTCTGCAGTCCATGAATGGCCTAAAAAAATCTTTATATGTTCTAGAGAAGAGTCTTTTGTCTGAGGGACAGTTGGCTAAAATTTTTCCCAATTTGTGGATTTTCTTTTTACTCATTGATTTCTTTTGATGTGCAAAAAAAATTTTTTTTTTGGTACCAGGATTGAACACACAATCTCGTGCATACCAGGCAGACACTTGTGCTGCTGAGCTAAAGCCCTGGCCCCAAAAAATTTTCAGTAAGATGAGATCCCAGTTGCTGATTCTTTGAAGTGTTTCCCATATAGTTTGGTTTCTGTTTGTGAGCTGTCTGTCTAACCCTATGTCATAAAGATTTCTACCTCCTTTCTCATCTAGTAGATTTATTATTTTTGTTTTAATATTTAGGTCTTTGATCCATTTTGACTTTAGTTTAGTGCATGGTGATAGTTTTAGTTTTAGTCTTCAGCATGTGGACAGCCAGTTTTTCCAGCACCATTTATTAAAGAGGCTATCCTTCCAGTGAGCATGTTTTGCTCCTTTTTCAAAGATAAGATGGCTGAGTGTTTGTAATTGTGTCTGCATTTTTTATTCTGTTCCATTGATCTTCAAGACTGTTTTCTTTTTCTAGGACCATGTTGATTTTATTACAGTAGCTTTCTAATATAATTTCAAGTCAGAGATTGTGATGCCTCTGTCTTATCTTTGTTGCCCAAGATTACCTTTGCTATTCTAGGTCTTCTCTGTTTCCAGGTGAGTTTTAGGATTGTTTTCTCCAATTTTGTGAGACATGCTATTGGAATTTTGATTGTAATTGCAATGAATCTGTAGAGCAGTTTTGGAAGTATGGCCATTTTCGTTATATTGGTTCTTCCTACCCAAGAGCAAGGGCTATCTTTCCATTTTCTAATATCCTCTTCAATCTTCTTTTTCAGAGTAGTGTAGTTTTCAATTTAGAGGTCTTTAACATATTTTATTAGATTGATTCCTAAGTATTTTATTTTTTTGAATGCTATTGTTAAAGGTGTTGTTTCTCTAATTTCCCTCTCATTGAGTTTGTTATTCACATATAAGAATGCTATTGGTATCCAGCTCTGCTACTGAATTTGTTTATTAAATCTAGCAATTTTTAATGGAATTTTTGGGGTCTTCTATGTAGAGTATCATGTTACCTACAAATAATAATTTAACTTCTTCCTTTCCTAACTTTATTCTTTTTCTTTCTCTTGTCTAATTGCCCTGGCTGAAGTTTCCAGGACTATGTTGAATAAGAGTGGACATCCTTGTCTTGTTTCTGATTTTAGAGAAAAACCCTACAGTTTTTGTCCATTTAGTAGATGTTCACTGTTGGTTTGTCATATATCACTTTTATCAGATTCAGATAAGGACTATCTACTCCACTTTTCTGTAGGGTTTTTATCATGAATGTGTGCTGAACCTTGTCAAATGTTTTTCCTGCATCTATTGGGATGGTCATATGATTTTTGGCTTTGGCTCTGTTGATGTGGTGTATTACTTTTATTGATCTACATGTGCTGAACCATCCCTGCATCCCTGGAATGAATCCTGCTTGGTCGTGGTGTATAATCTTCTTGATGTTTTGTCGCATCCTGTTGGCCAGTAAAATGTAGCTTTTTCATTGAGGTAAAATTCACACAACGTAAAGTGAACCTCTCTACTGCTTACAACTCGCTAGCATTGAATACTCACGTGGTGTTGCACACCCATCATCTTTGTCTAGTTTCAAAACATTTCTATCTTTCCGAAATGAGATATCATACTACCCATCTATCATTCTTCATTCCCTATACCCTTTAGACCTTGGAAACTGCTCATCTGCTTTTCATCTCTATATATGTTGACTTATTCTAAGTGTTTCGTATAAATGGAATGATGCAGAATGAATCTTTGTCACTGATATTTTTCATCTAATTTTTTTTGCTTCTTGTCCAGCCTTGTGGTTTCTTTCTGTTGTTGTTCTGGAGATTGTGGTCATTTTTATGTCTATCTAGGATGTCTTTCAGCACTCTTTCTAAGGTTGGTTTGATGGACATGAATTTATTCAGTTGCTCTTTGTCATGGAAGTATCTTGTTTCTCCATTAAATTTGAAAGACAGTTTTGCTGGGTACATCAGTCTGGGTTGAAAGTTGTTTTCTTTTAGGACTTCAAATACTTTGCTCCAAGCTCCTCTTAACCTGAAAGTTTGCACTGAGAAGTCTGCCATGATTCTAACAGGCTTTCCTTGATAGGTGAGGTGTGTCTTTTCTCTAACAGCTTTTAGTACTCTGTATTTATGCTGTATGTCTGAGATCTTAAGTATTATATGTCTGGGTGTAGATTTAGGTTGGTTGTGACTGGTGTTCTGTATGCCTCACTTATTTGTATAACAGATTTTTTTTCTATGTGTGGGAAATTTTCTGCCATTACTTCTGTGAACAGCTTAGTTATGTCCTTTGCATTGTCTCCTGCCTCCTCACTGATGCCTATTAATCTTTCATTGTTTCTCCTGGCACCATCATGAAGCTGCTGGATTGTCATTTCATGCTGCTTTGTTATTTTTATAAGTTCTACCCTTTCATGATGGCCCTGCAACCCTGTCCTCAAGATCTGAAATTCTATCCTCAGCTTCATTTAAACAGTTCTGCCAGCTTTCAATGCAATTTTTTGTTTCTTAGCTATCTCTTTGAATTTGTTTCATGGATTCTGCTTGTTTTCTGCATTGTTCATTCAAAGTTTCAATCAATTTCCCATGCTCCTGTATTTTTTTTATCTATTTCTTCTCTAGCTATGTTGAGCAACTCATTTACTAAGGTTGTTATTTCTGTCTTTATGTAAGACATTATTTCTAATTTGAGTTCCTCTATAGCCTCATGGATTTGTTTCTTTACTTCATTTGTGATCTTTTCAGAGATTTCTGTTGTATGACTTTTAAGGTCCTCTACTTCATTGTCACCTGTACTTGCTCCTGATGAACTAGATGTTTGAGATTGCATTTGGCCTTTGCAGTTGGAGGGAGTTTTACTTCCACTCCTATTTACCCACTGCAGACCTCTACTTTAGGGGCAAACTCACCACACTGACTGGAGCCTGCTGAGGTCTTCTGTTTGGGTGAGGAGTCCCTGAGTCTCTCATCCAGCCAGCACGGCAATCCACTATAGTCCAAGGTTCCTATGTTCCCGGTGGAAGAGCAGGCCCAGCAGCAGCAGTCCCAGGCAGCTTAGGCCTGGGGTGCACTTTTCACGATGTTCCTGATGGCAGGGCCCATTTAATTTTTTTAGATTCACCCAAACTGTAACGTATATCAGTATTCCATTCTTTTTCCTGGATGAATAATATTCCACTGAGTGCACATACCACATTTTTATCCATTCATCTGTCAACTGTTTTTGCAGTTATCTAATTGTAGCTATTTAATTAAAGCATTAATTTTCACTCTCTTGAACAAGCAGCAAGGGCAGCTTGGAGGAAAGCCAGATGCCAGCCTTTTCCCATGAATCAGCACCATTCACAGCCTGAAGGGAAGGAGAACAACAAGCCAACAAGAAGCAAGCCCCCCTGCAAATTGGCACCCTGTGCCAGCCACTGGCAGAAGAACCAGATGTCATCCCCTTCCTGTGTGTGGGCTGGGAAACAAGAAGAGCCACCCCTACCCCACCCCACCTCAATGCTGTGAGTGAACTGCTGCTCCAGAGAAACACAGGCTGCAATGATGGCTACTGAGGCAGAATATGATTTAATGCTTGTAGTGTTTAGTGTTTCTCTGACTTTGCAGGTCTAAAGCCAGCGGTCTGATCGTTTATTCAGAGGATGACAATACACAGTGTGGCATCTATGGGGGATCTCCTTCCGAGGGTGGTGGCCATTGTTGATTCCCTATTGTCTTGTTTTGAAGTCCTGTACCATTTTCATGGTTTCCTAGGTTGGGTTTTGTTCTGTTTTTGTTTTGTTCAATTTTATTGTATTCTATGGCATGGGCAGCTATTTCACAAATGACAAGATATATTATGGTAGCCATTTTGGATTTACTATTATCTAGCTTTGGAGGACTTTATTGAACTCATTGTTTTGTTTTTATTGGTTGTATTCTGTTCTGCTTTGTTTGATTTTTTACTATGTCTGAAGGTATCTGCAGGTATTTTGAAGAAGCAGGAGACATTAATGCATAACCATTGTTGCTTTCCCATTGTTTTGAAATCCTGTGTCACTCATACTGGTTTGTTTTGATTGGCTTTGTTCTGTTTTGTTTTGCTTGGTCTTATTATCTTTAAAATAAAACTAAAAAAAGAATTTTTTTAAAAAATCAGACTCTCAAAATTCAAAAACCCAATCCAAACATGGGCATCTGAGATAAATACACACTTCTCATATGAAGAAATGCAAACAATAAATATATGAAAAAAATGTTCAACACTATTGGTCATTCAAGAATTGCAAACTAAAATAATACTGAGACTCCACGTCATCCCAGAAAGAATGATTATCATCAAAAAATCATTCAATTTACAAACGTTGACTGGTCTATTGGGTAGAAGGAACCCTTTTATGATGGGAGTGTAGACCACTGTGGAAATAAGTGTGGAGATTCCTCAAAAAACTAGAAATGGTTGTGATAGCTAAATCTTGGAAACAACCAAGATGCCCATCTACTGCAGAGTGGATGAAAAACATGTGGCATTTTTATACAATAAAATATTACTCAGCTATAAAAAAGGATGATCTTGAGGCCTTCATAGGTTAATGAAGACAACTTCAGACTATCCTCATTAGTGAAATAAATAAGAATCATATTTATAAATATCATATTGTGTCTCTAGTGTAAAAAGTAAATAAGAACTACAAGTGTAATAAAACCAAAATGTGTAATTGCTATTATAAAAAAGAGAGGAAAAGAAAGTGCTCTAAGGGATATAACTGCATGTATGTTTGAGTGTGTAAAATAGATGACCATATTGCTGAATCTTTGTTGGATCTT
>PVLA01006783.1:0-117083 GCA_004027455.1 Hydrochoerus hydrochaeris
AAGGCACTCCAGGAGCACTGTGGAGTGGAGCCATTGGAGCTGGAGCACGCACTCCACCATATCTTGAGAGAAGCAGCAGTTTGCTGGGGATGTGTGGTGGTTTCTTTATCGCAAAGCAACCATCTCTTGGGTACATTATGGTCTCTCGACGTGTCCCGTTTAACTACACGCCTTACTTTAGCTGCTTGGGCTCAGCTAACTAAGTAGTGGCAGAGATGTGCAGAGGTGATCTTAAATCATTCTGATTTTCCCAAGTCCCTCTGCAGTTTTCGGAGGGAACATATGGCAATGTTATGTCTATTTGAAAAAGCCTTTGCATCATGTTTATACAACTGCTCACTATCCCAAGACAAAAATTCTTTTCCTGTTATTGCCCATTTGCTGACTAAAGAAATGATCCTCTTTATGTATTCTGGTACTTTACCTTGATATCTTACATGTTTAATTATGTAGCCCTCAGTCCATAATCTATATCTTCATCATCTAAGGCCATTTTGCTTCTGTGGATCCAAAGCTTAATGATATGTTGGAAGATAAAGGAGAGCTATTTTTAAAATTCTTCTACTCTTACTCTTTCTGTGAGTTTCTTTTTTAAATCATAGAATCACAAGTAACCAAGTCAATAGGGAAAGATCAGTAAATTCTCAGATGTTTCTTATTCATTTTTCAATTATGTTGTGCTGCTAAAAATGATAACACCTCAAACCTTTCATACTGAAAAAATCCAGCTCAGACTTCACAAGTTACACGCAAGATAATGGGAACTGTTCTACTTACCCCACAAATGCAGTCACTCCCAATGCTGCACTGTAGAGGGTTGTCACCATTGGACCCATGTCAGCAGCAATCTCCATGGAAGAGAAAACAAGAGGAGCCTAGGAAATCCAATTGCACCAAGTTTTCAGACAGCAAAACTGAACAATAGTGAATCTCCCCACATAGAGATTTCAGATCCTAATATGGGTCAGGAACAGCCTAAGAGGCCTGTTGCAAATTTCCTTATAAATAAACAATAAATGCCCCTTTCACCCCAATTTAAAGTCTTTCAACTCTTTCTAAGTGTAAGATTTCTTCTTGGAGTCCCTCTATGCCGATTGCCTGTTATCTGTGTCACATCTAAGTGAACGATTCTAACCTGCATTTTTTTCCTGGACTGGTAATATAAACTTGTCTCTATTGCACTAATGGAACTGGCCAATTCAAGCCCATGATTTTCATGAGAGTGTTGCAGGAGTGTTGGTGTAGGGGTGAAGCATCACTTAAATATTTTAAGGTTGAAATTCTACAGCCATGTTGCCACTCAGCACTTCGTGAATGTTTTGCTGAAATTTCAAATCAAAGTGTGTTTGAAATGTGGAGGTTAAATTGGTTGACCGAGGAACTTCTTGGAAGAAGTTCTATTACATTAGCTAATGTAGTACAAAACCTAACCAGAACTGGGCATCACGTTTTGCATATAAACCAAAGGTATCGAATTTGTGGCTTTTGCTAGCTTTGCAGAAAAGGTTTTTAAAAAATACATATCTTGATAGTGCAAAACTAGCAAAAGCCACAAATGGAATAGGTTTGCTTCTCATGGAAAACCTTTTGCATCCTGGAGCTTTGGTCAGCCTCCACAGTACTTTGCGGTTTAGAGCTTCAATCTCAGAGCAGATCTGTTATCATCTTAGCTTCTCAAGAAGTTGAACATGTTCCATACTGACCACTGGAGTGGTCTATGGGATATGGCCCACCTCAGAATCATTGGCAGGCTAATGATTCTGCATCCATTTCCAATCTCATAACAAGAAGACAAAGAATCACACTCAGGAAAGCAATTTGCCAGCCCCAGATGAGTACATGGTGGGAATATCAGACATTGGTGTGTCTGAAGATGGAGCAAACAGTAAAATGAAATGGATCAATCAAGCTAAAAAAGAAAGAGTGGGAGTTTAAGAGGCATATTTGAAAATATTTCAATGTTTCACATATCATTTTGGGCAAACTTGTACAAAGCAACCAACAATTTGAACAACCTTTTTTACAGTCTATCATCTCTCATCTAGTCTGGATATCTATCTATCGTCTAGCTGTCTGTCTGTCTATCTATCTATCTATCTCTTCATATCACCTTCCTTTTCATCTTTCATCATCTGTGTAATAGGAAAATAAGCAAAATGACCCTAGATTATCCATGCATGTTGGGAAGCAGAGCTAGAGAGAGTGAAGGAATAAAAGCACAGATTTCTTTTACTCCATGCCATCAAAAGCCATGTTGTGAAATATTAGGAAGGATCTTTGCTGGCACTGCACTGCTGGCCTTTGATCTAAATGTCAGTGTTCGTGTTCCATTTCTCAGTCTGAGGAGTCTGTTTTTCTACTTGGTGTCGCTGGCAACAATTTCAGTGTCCATTAAAAGCATTGAGACAATGAATTTAGAAAAAAGAGAGAGAAAACACAGGTGAATTTATTTGGCACTTAAAAATTTGAACACTAATGAGAAATAGAATGAAGAGAGAAACCCAGGTAAAATAGTCTTTAAATTATTTGTGGGTTTATTGAGTTGTATATCTCTATGTGATTAATTATGCAACTTTATATCATGGATTGATTGAAAATTAGCCATGTATATAGCATGTAGGCATTCATTACACTCTACTGTCTGAATTGTTTAAGATGATAATCAAAGCATGAGTTATTCAAATACTGTAAAATTATACCTGGAAAAAGTAATAGCAGGGGGAGTTGTGTGTTATTTGTGTTAGCTTTACCATGACTGGGACAAAATACCCAACATCCACAAGTGAAAGGAGGAAAGGATTAGTTTGGCTCACTGTTTCAGGGTATTCAGTCCATGCTTAGCTGGCTGCAAGGCAAGAGCATCATTGTGGAAGGGTGCAGTGGAATGAAGACACTTAGTTCATGGCAGCTGGTGAGCTGAGCAGAGACAGTACTAGAGAGAAAAGGATGAGGGACTAGATATGGTACCTAAGGTAATGCCTCCATGACCCAGTCAGACATACCTAGATAAGTGCTTTACTAACACTTGTTGGGGCTCCCAAACTGATAAAGTGAACACAATTAATCTTAACCACTGCACAACAAATCACATAAGGTAAAGAGCCATCAGAGAAGCCTTCTGGGCTGGAATCTGCTGGAAGAGCAGAAATTATTTCAACAAAGCTGAAGGTAGAAGATAGTTACAGGCAGAAAGAATAGCTTGTGCAGTAGTCATGGTATGTGGGGTCATGATGCATTTGATAAATATGAAGATGAAGTCTACATTTCCAAGAAATGGTTCTTCCCCCAGAAAATCACTGTAGCAATGCAGAGTGAAATTTATCCAGATACTTTGGCCAATATAATATTCAGAGTATAAGAAAAAGAATTAAGATTCAAAAAGGCTGGATGACATGGCTAATGGTATCAGAAGGACCTAACCAAGAACAGTCACTGTACCTGCTTTCATTTTTCTCCATTAGGATGGCAGAGAAAAAACAAAAACATACCAATCCATATCTCAGGGTTTTCATATATAATAATCCAGGTCAATATGGAATATAATGAAAGGCATGATGGCAGCCATTGTTGGTTTCTTTTTATCTTGTTTTGAAGTCCTGCGTTACATTCATTATTTTATTTTGATTGACTCTATTCTGTTTTATTTCATTTGGTTTTATTCTCTTCAAAATAAAAAAAAAAACAAGAATAGTATATTTTACCTAAACTCAGAACTAATGTTTCCCCCTCCTCAAAATTCTCAAACTTGTTTCTGAACTTCTATTACTTTGAGGAAACTTCCCTCCAGCTACACACACTGGGAAAAGAAATCTCATGCCCATTTCCCAGGGATTAGAGCTACATTCACTTTCCCTCTGGACTTCAGGTGGACACATCAAGGAGAGTCTGGGAAGAGAGGGCAGGATGGAGTAACTAAGCAGGCTCCATCCTAAGAAATGTGCAAGGCTGGGCAACCACGTTGTCACCATGGACAGATGACAGAGCTCAAGAAAAAGTTTGTGCTGGGGTTGCTGAACCACTTAGATTTCAGTAGCTTGCTCCTAGTAACTCTTCCCGGAGACTCTCACCTGGGATCTCCTGAAAGCTTTCAAAGTTGGAGTGACCCTTCTGTCAATGTTGGCCAAATCTACCTTTGTTGTGGGGACTTTAATGGCGGCTTACTGCTTGGTGTCTGTCACAGCCAAGGCAGAGACCCTGAGAACCACTGATCGTTTGTATCAAACTAATGAGGTTGTCCTTTTTCTGAATGTGATGCCTGAGTTGTTTGCTGACAGTAGGTATCAAGGGTTGCTTTTTTTCCTTCTCTCCCAAAGCTTGTATAATTGATGATTCTTCCTGCCAGGATAAGTTTTTGAGCACAAAATTCATTTTGATAGCATTTTTTGCTTATTAAACAAACCACTGTGGTTTTTTTGTTTGTTTACTTGTAACACCCAGAATCACAGACGCACAAAACAAATCAGCCTAATTTTGCCGTGAACTTTGCTTTTGACATCTTTCTATTTTTCAAAGAGAATAAATGTGCTGTTACTTGACTGCTCTCTTTCAGACTGAAGAAGCGGAGAGCTATTTTTGAAGCTCCTTAAATCAGAAGCTATGGCTTTTTACAAAAGCAGCCCCACAGGATATCAAGACTGTGTTGGGAAACATATGTGATGAAAAAAAAAAAAGAAAAGAAAGAAACAAACCGTAAAAATGAACTGGGATCACCTTGTAATTGGGCAGAGAGGGCTTCCTGCAGCTTTCTGTGTTTTTGTTAAAGCCATTGCTTCTGCATTTCTCACCTTTTGCTGTAAGAGACTGTATACAAAATCTCCAATTGCCAAGCAAATCACAGCCTAGAGTTAGACCCCCTGTTTGGAGGAGACCTTTCTCCTCTCAATGTTCTCTTTTATTGATGTTATGGAAAGAAATTAGAGATACACAAAGAATCAACAGTAGTTATAGTAAAAACACAAGTCTTATACAAAGAAGCCTAAGCAAGGTCTTATAATACGCCAGCATCCACTCAGGGATGACGTTAGACAGCTCAATAAAGTTTAATTGTTTTTACTTGAAGCTGTACTTCAAGGCAGACACCTTGCATGCCAGTGGCGGATAAGTACCTTGTAAATAAAGCGGATTATTATTTTATTTAATATCACTAAATAGCTGTTACCTTCCCAGGCATTATAGGAATGGAAAAGAATGGGGTTCAGAATGTCTTGGTAATGATGACTTTCCCATCTCATTCCAGAACCTGTTCATGAACAAAAAACAATTACGTCTGTTAAGTGTACCTCACCCTCTTTTTTTTCTTCTTGGAAATGGGGTCAAAAATATTTGGTATACATTCATTCAGAGCACTGAGCAGTAGGAATCGCTGAATATGCATATAGTCACTAACTAAAAATAGTGTTTACTGGCTGCCCTCTAGTTTCATGACTGAATTAGAAGCAATATAGAAATGTTTTAGCACATAAAGAGAGCACGAATCATTGTTGAGGCATGTTTCAATCTTTGAGTTACGTCTTAAGATAAATTTAAGTCCAGCTTTGCAAGAGTGCAGGCATGGAAAAATAATTAGCAAGTGTTAGAACCAGAATTTTTAGTGGTGAACATTAGCTGTGAAGCTTCTAGTAGAAGACAGGTTAGGACGGCCACTCCAGTTATAATTTTTTTTTGATACTAGCTAAAAGGTAAAGGGTTAAGCAGAAACTTTCTCCTTAAAAATTGTCTTTTTGGAAAATGTATTGGTCAAAGGCATGCATATAGATAAACATTCACCATGAGAAAGCTGAGTGAGTAGGAATAAACACTGAAATTTACACATATGTAATATGTTCCTTCTACTAAAATGAATACATGGATATGTTTTACTCTCTTTTAAGAGACTAACATTTTTTTCTGAGTACAAATCTATATAATATACATTTTACATTGGATTTTCCAAACATATTTCAAATGAGTGAGGGATGAGGTTCAAAGTTATGTGGGAAAAGGGTTATATCCTACTTTTTTAGTAGGCTTTTAAATTTACTATGTTTTCTCTACTTAAAAAAAAAACTACCTTCTTACAATACTAGTGAATTACTGTTTTCATCCATATGTTTATGGCATGTAAACTTCCTGGTATGGATGGATAGACAGGAACGTTATTCTTGGAATTTGTTGACAACTTGGGTACGATTTTTCACTTCACTTATTCTCAGGGAATTCCGCAAAGCCATAAATTCAATGTTAGCTGGCTAGAACGTTTCCAGGGGAGAAAAAGAAAAAGAAAAAGAAACTTTAACAGAGTGAACTGCTTGATTCCAAAGAAATCTTAGTGGCATATTGGAAAATAAACACATTTTGGTTGCCCTGCTTAAGGCAGATCTGCTTGTTGATAATGGACATAAAATCAGTTAGAACTGAATTCTATCAGGTGTTCCTTTGGTGACATCTCATTTATTGCTTTGCAGATCCTTGTGCATATATAGGTAGCACACAGGACAAGATTACAGGAAACATATCTTAAGACTGTAGTGAAAATGACCTAATCACAAGGAATGAGGGTGATTAGGTCATGATAAAAGGCCTTGCTTGAATAGGGGCAGAGGGCTCTCTTGCACGCTCACTGAAGGAGTTCTCCAGACAAAAATGTTAGTGCTTAATAGACCAATTCAACCATCTCTGGCCTTGTTCACCAGCAGCTGTACACAGAACCCTTCTCTACAGTTTTCTCTTGATTTCAGGTCTTATTAACATTATGTTCCGCCTCTGTGAGATCTTCCACCATCCTGCACACCTTGGGGAGTTCTTCCTGTCTTCCTTGTTATACATGGAATGTGATCTGAGCTAACTCTGTGGCAAAGGATTCCAGGCCCCTGAACTCTTTATGATGCCATGGTTTTGCTCTTCTGATCATAAGATGGATTACTTCTGTTCAGTAGATACATCACATCTTAGGTGCAATGGTTGGGATGTGACCTTCCAATTCATATATGGGAAACTTGAACTCCAATTCACTGGTGTTGGAAGGTGGAGCCTGATGGAGGATAATCAGGCAGAGCCTTCATAAATGGAGAACGATGTTGCCCTGTGATGACTGGGTTAGTTATTGCATGAGCAAGTTATGCAATTGGCCTTTTCTTGCTCCTGCCTCTCTTGCTGGCTTGCTCTCACACTTTCACATTTCAGCATGTTACCGGATCCTGACACAGAACACTTGGATTTCCCAGCCTCCAAATCCATGAGCTAAAATAGACTTCTGTTCTTCATAAATTTCTCAGTCTGTAGTACTCTGTTAGAGTGACAGAAAATAGACTAAGGTAGTATCCATATGCCTTACGTTTTCTTACTTGCTATAATATTAGCATGAAACGAACATGAAGGGCCCTGCTCTTGAGTTCACAGTTCAGTGGGAGATATTGTGTCACATGTTGCTGTTATGCTGGACACAATGACTGGCTACTTGGGGGAAATTGGGATGATTTCACCAAGGAGGGAACGTCTGAGTGAGTGTGATACGGAATTGAGATCTGGCTTTGTGAACATTGGTTGCTCTTTCTTTCTTTCCTTTCTTTCTAGTTTTTTCAAAACAGGGTCTCACTATGTAGTTCAGGTTGTCCTTGAACTCACTTTGTAGCCCAGGCTGGTCTCAAACTCCCAGCAGTCCTCCTGCCTCAGCCTCCCAAGTGTTTGATTACAGAAATGTCCCACTACACCTGGATAATTCTTTCTTCTGAAATTCTGACTGTTTATGGTCTGCACATAAAAATGTAGCCCAATGGAGCAGAAGTTCCTCTTAGCACAAAATGTATGAAAGGGAAGGAAGGAAAAGAAATAACAATGCCTTATTTCACACAAATATCCCTATCCACTAACAAAGGGACCTGACTTGTGGATATTAATCTCTGTCTCCTCAGATGCCCCTGCTGTCTTTGAGGAGAGAAACTGAGGAATGAAGAGAAGGCACAGTGCTGTCCCGTAAGTGCCTGCAGAAGAGGCTGTATGTTATTCTTTGTGGGCAGATGGGGGTCAGTAGAGAGGAGGAGAACTCTTCTCTGCATATGTGAGGAATGGGGAGGGATTATCAGGAAAACTGGGGGGGATGATCTATGTGAAGACACGGATGCAGGAAAAAACACAAAGTGCTTGGGGAAGAGCAGTTTTTGGTATATGAGGAAAGTGGAAGAGAAATTTTAGAGGATGAAACAGGAAATGCACACTTGGACATTTTTAATGAATATCATGATTGAATATCATGCCAAACAGTGTGAATTTAATTCCATTGACAAGTGGAGTTGTTACAAGGAGTGGACAGCATCATATTTGTGTGTGTGTATTATCATTTAGATCTAAAATGACACCCCAAAGTCTCAAATGTTCAGAGGTAGGATTTTTGGAAGAGGATCTGATTAGGACTTTAACTTCAGTGAATTAATTCATGGGTGAGATCATAATTTGAGGGTATTACTGGAAAGGAATGGATTCTTAGAAGGTGGGACCCAGTTAAAGGCTGCTGGTGATAAGGATATGACCTTGGGGACTCTATTGGTGTCTGGTCCCAGGTTCCTTCCTCCCTGGCTCTTTTCTTCTCTGCTTCTACTTCCCAGTGACCACAAACCAAGGATCTTTACTCCCTCATGCCCTTTATTTATTTTGTTTTATTTTTTTTTCTGGTACTGGGAATTGAACTCATGCCCTCATGCTTGCCAGGCAGGTGCTTATGCCGCTGAGCTAAATCCCTGTACCCCTCCCTCATGCCAATTAGCCATGATGTTTCTGATTGAAACCAGCAGATCATGGACTGAAGTCTCTGAATACCAGAATCAAACATAAACCTTTCCTCCTTTAAACTGTTTCTTTTTTCCCTTGGGTATGGTTATATCAGTGAGAAGCTGACTAACATAATGTGTGTGCAACAACTTTTTTTATTTTGAAACAGTTTAAGAGCCACAAGAAGTTGCAAAAATTGTATAGAGAGCTCTTACACACACTTTATTCAAATTCTCCCTAGGACAATATCTGATGTAACTATAGTACCTTGTCAAAACCAGGAAATTGTCTTCGATGCAATCTTATTAACTCAGTGCCTGATCTGTTATTCAGATTTCTCAAGTTTTTACTTAAAATTTAAATATATATATTTCTATGAAATTTTATCATGTGTGAAATTTGAGTAAACAAACCTCATAATCTGGATGCAGAATTAATCAACACAAAGAGTCTCCTTTGTGTTACCACTAACTAATGATACTCCTCTCCTTATTCCAAATTTACAACTATTAATCTCTTCTCCGTCACTATCACTTCGTTTCTTTGAAGCTGTTTTATAAGTGTCATACAAGATACTTAAGAAGACTGAAGTCCCTTTAAGTCTTCAACAGCAATGTGCTATGTGTGTCACTATTGGAAACTAGAAGTGGAGGGGCCTTATAAGCAGCCCCCCAAAAGTAACGTTGACTTTACAAAGAGAACTGAAGTAGGAGATCCCAGTGATGGTGGGAGGTCTCCAAACAGTCAAAAAAGCATCCCACCAGCACCAGATTCCAAAGGTTACACTGTTTCTGTTCTTCACTTCTCTCCTGCTCTGTGCTCCAGTTTTGTGGAATTCAGAGATCATATAGTTCAGGTGGAATCATTGGAAAATAAGGTGGGTAAGTGGGAACAGGGTGAAAACGTCCATGGATTCTAATTCATGCAGCAATATATTGGTTGTTTACCAGTGAAATTGCATTGCTGACTGAGACTTGAGACTTGTTGGTGTTCCGCAGTAACACGACAGTACCGAGTTGTTTATCAGTAGCCCAGAAAACAATCAAAACTCAAAATCAAAACCAAAATTCAATATGGTTTCTACTGAATGCATATTGCTCTTATGCCATTGTACATTTGGAAAATCAGAAGTTAAACCATCATAATTAAGGAGTTTTTTGTAATACAATAATGGTGATATGCAAATTACTCTTAATTTGACTACAGATAGTAAAAGATAAGTGTAAAAATAACTGCAACTATAAAAATGTGCTAGTGATATATAACATAAAAAGTGTAATTTGTGAAATAAAGTGCAGAAAGAAAACGAAAAGTATAGAGTATTTTTACGTGACTTTAAGTAGTTATCAATTTAAAATAGATTATTTTAACAAATGATATTTTGGGTAAGCCTCATGGTAATCACAAAGGAAAGATTTGTAGAAGATGTAGAGAAGAAACTAAGAAAGGAATGAGAATATGTCACTACAAAAATTCAGCGAATCACAAAGGAAGACAGCAAGAGAGAAAATTAGTGATAAAAAGCTATACAACAGACAAAAAGCAAAATGACAGTAAAGTTCTTCTCAATCAATAATTGCTTTAAATATAAATGGGTTAAACTCTTCAAACAGTATAGTGTAGATCAATGGAAAGATTGAACTTTCTACTTTTGATTCAAGGACATGTATATAGGTTGAAAGTTAGGGTGGAGAAAGATACTCCAAGAAATGATAACTGAAAGAGAGCAAGAAGTAGGGTCTTGGGAAAGTGGAAATGTTGAATTGCCATTCAGTGGGCATAGAGTTTAAGGCATGCAAGTTGAAAAAATAATAGAGATCTTCTACAAAACATTGTATTTATGGTTAATAATACTGTACTGTTCACTTAAGGCTTTTATTAAGTGGATTAATCTTATGTAATACATTTTTAACCACAATATTTATAAAAGAAAGCACACACTGTGACACACTTAGATTTTCTCACAGCTAAAATCACAATTGGCCAATGTCCACTCATGCCGTATCTATTTAAGAAATACAGGCTTTGCATCAGATGGCCCTCCAACTTCAAGGATAATGTTTACCAAATTACCTTTCTGATGCTGTCTTATCTTTTGTAAAATCACACGTTCCATGCTACATAGTTTTAAATAACAACTAGTCTATAAATTTAGCTCATTACTAAATCATATACAAAATATTTGGGAGCCAACATTTTACTGCATATATTATGTAACCCTTTGCCTGTACCTTCTCTGCATATTGCAATTTTTGTGTATGTGAAAAAAAATATATGAAATGTCTGTGTCATTAATTTTTGGAAACACCAGTCTATATACCTGGCTATATTTAATCATTTATAAAGCACCTAACATGTTTAATGGTTGGTTCAAAGTGGTACAAAGCATTTTCTTCCTTTAAAGGACTTACAAATCTACCAGGGGAGAAGAATATATTAATAGTACCTGATATTATCATAATTTAATATAAATAATAACTCAAGTTCATCAATGCTAATGACCTAGAGAGAGCCATAGTCAGTAATAGTCAGTGGATCTGGGGACAATGCAGCTACTGGAGGGCTGAGTCACAGGATTTGCCACAGAACTGGAATTTAAGGACAGCTTTTAATTCAGTGTTCTTCACAGTGCGGGTCATTGACAGTCAGCCCTCTACATCTCTAGGTTCCACATCTACAGATTCAACTGACCAAGAATAGGAAATATTCAGAAATAACTGCATCTGTCCTGAACATGTAAAGTCTATTTTCTTGTCCTCATTCTTTAAGCAATACACTTAGTCAAGGATTTATGTAGCATTTACATTGTATTGGACATGATCTGAAATATGCAAGAAAATGTGCCTTGGTTGCATGCAACTACCATGTGATTTTTTATAAGGGAATGGGTACCCACAGATTGGACATCCACAGGGCTCCTGGAACACATCTACCCAGGAAATCAGGCAATAGCTGTCCTGAGTTTGGCTTATGGTGTGACATGCTGTGACTGTAAGCAGTGTGTGAATGTGGCTCTGCTGAGTCCCCTCTCACAGACAGAGCAGCACTGAGAGAACAAACTCCGTGAAAATGCCTGTCTCAATATTGGGTCTTCCACCTTTTAGCTGTGTGATCTGAAACAAATGTCCTAAACTTTGTGCCTGATTTTCCTCATCTATAAAGTGGGGATAATAATAGTACTACCTCATAACTTCATCATGAAGATTAGATCATAACTGTAAATTACCTAGAACAAATCAGATACCTAGGAATGTTATAAGCACGTTTGTTAAATAACAGTATGTAGCTGATCCCATTGGGAGATCACTATTTACTTTTAAGTTCTTTTTTTTTTTAAAGAAAAAAATTGAAACAGAAAGAGGGTAGAAATAATACAAAATTTCAAAAACAAAACAAAACAAAACAAACAACAGCAACAGAAAAAAATAGTAACCAGTAAGGAATCACTAGTTGATAATTACATATTTTCCTTTTAGAAGTAGTTGTTCAAGTTACAAAAGTAAAGCCTACAAAGTGGACATTTAAACATTGAGACTAAAAGCAGCTCTGTTCATCTATCCAACAAAAACTTAGTAATATGGTCATCAATCCTACACACTTAAACATACCTGCAGTTATATCCTTTAGAATACTTTCTTTTCCTCCCTTTTTTTCTTTACAATAACTATAATCCATTCTCATAAACTACTTAGAAGTTCTACACATGTATAAGTCTCTACATGTATACCTAGCCTTTCTGTATTAGAGGGAGAAATAAATCAAAACAAGTCAACAATACAAATTCCTAGAGAAACACGAAATGAAAAGTACACATAAAACCACAATACTAGGTGATCTACAGTAATTACTATGATGTCTCTTGTTATTTTCAATAAAATTGTCTATATCGTCAAACATAGTATAATTAAACTTAGCACTGCATTACACTATTAATAAAACCTAAACATTGGAGATATTATAGGACTTCAAGGGCAGTTACTAATCAAACCAGAATGGGTACCCTATTGAACTTGTCTTCTTCAGAGTAGTTGCCTCTACTCTCAGACTTGATACTCTCAAACATACCAGATTCAAATAAAATCAGTCAAGATAAAACAGCAGTATAACCAATCTTCTCTGTCTAATCTCTGCTATGCTATTTTTCTGTCATTGTTGTTCATTTACTTTTCTCCTTCATTCCACTGTCTGTCCTTTTCTTTGAGGCCTTTCTGTCATTGTTCCTGGAATCCTGGGGATTTTCTTCTCTCTCTCTAGAATGTCCTTCAGTATTTTTTGCAAGGTTGAATTGGTGGTCACGAACTCCCACAGTTCCTCTTTGTCGTGGAAATATCTTGTCTCTCCAATAATTTTGAGAGACAGTTTTGCAGGGTACATCAATCTGGGTTGGAGGTTATTTTCTTTCAGGGTTTGGAATATTTTGCTCTAAGCTCTTCTTGATTTGATGGTTTGCATCGAGAAGTCCGCTGTGATTTTGATGAGTTTTCCTTTATAGGTAATCTGTTTTTTTTCTCTGACCTCTTTTAATATTCTGTTCTTGTGATGGATTTCTGGGATCCTGATTATTATATGTCTGGGTGTAGATCTGTTTTGGTTGTAGCTGGGTGGAGTTCTGTATGCCTCATGTATCTGAACTTCACTTCCATTACCTATGTTTGGGAAGTTTTCCTTAATTATTTCTGTGAATAGACTTTTTATTTCATTTGTATTTGTCACTGCATCTTTATTCACATTTGTTATTCTTAGGTTATAAATCCTCTTGTCTTCTAGCTTTGTATTGTTGCTTCCTAGTTCCTTGTTATTTTTAAGAAATCCTTCCTTTTGCGATCTTACATTGCAAATCTATCTTCAAGTTTGGAAAGTTTATCTTTAGTTTCTGTTAAAAGGGTTTTTCAGCTTTTAGTGGAGTTTTTAATTTCCTGATATTCTCTTTGGATCTGTTTCATGTATTTTAGATTTTGTTTATATTCTTCATCAAAGGCTTCTCTCTTTCTCTGGGTTCCTCCATTCTTTCATTTGTGTCTACTTGAGGATTACCCAGGATTTCTTTTATTAATAATCTTATATCTTGCTTCACCTGAGTTAGAATTTCAGATTTAAATTCATCGATGAGATCATGGAAGTATTTCTTTATTTTCGATGAGGCCAGGTCTGATATTACACATTTGCTGCCCTTAACCTCCTCTGCATTACCTCTACTGGACTCACTTTCCCTGGTTCAGTGGTTGGAGGCCTTTTGCTGTTTCTCTGTCTTGTCATGTTTCTAGCCCCCTTCAGACGGGTGGGTGGTGGAGGTCTCTGGGCCCCCTGCGCTGCCCACAGTTTTTCTGCAGCACAGTGGCGAGGGATGTGCTGCCCTCCCAGTCTGCTGCTGAGCTGTGAGGTGCACACTGTGAGCTGGCCCCTAACCCTATGTCAGTCACCCAGTGGGTGCTTTAGCACGTTTGTGTGTTCCCTGGGGATGCCACTGTTTTAGGACAGCCTCGTCCCTGGCTATTGGGTTACAACCAGGGGCCTGGCCCAGCCCGAGCAGATCCCACCAATCTGCTTTGGACCAGGAGCTGTTGAGTGACACCACCTCAGGTTTTGATTCAAGCTGGCCCTGCCTAACTCCAAAATGTCATCTAGCCGGTCATCCCGCTTTGGGAAATCCAGTTCCCGTCACTCGTCAAAGTCCACTCCCTGCCACAGTGCCTCCTCCAGCCGAGGGGCTCAAGTTCACCAACCTCCACTCTTGGCAAGGCTGTGACCTCAGCTCAATCGTGAGTTGCCTGACTCTAAGATGCACCCGGTACAGCGACCGGAGCTTGCCCAGCTCCAGCCATCCTTCCATGCTTCTTCTTTCTTTCTTTTTTTTTGCTTTTTCCTCATTTCTTCCTGGGTTGTGAGAATTCCTCTCCTTTTGTCTGGCTTTCTCCATGTTGTTATATTCTAGCATCTGAGTTGTTTTCTTTTCAGAGAGGTGCTCTATCTGCCACCACTCAGTCGGCCATCTTGGATACTCTTACTCTTCAGCTCTTTATCAGTGCCTATGATGAAGTTAAGGAGGAAATCTCTACCTGTTACTAGAATGATTTTAACACCTCTCTAGCCTTTGGAAATGTTGCCTTCAAGAAAGATAATAACTCAGACCCCAAGCTTTGGTGGAAGATAATATCGCAACAGTATTGATCATGGTTTTACTGTCGTGATGTTACTTTTTATAGTTAGCTCCTATTTGTGTCAAATGATCTTTGTCTTCCATCTATGATAGTTGCAGTTAATGTCCTTTAAAATGAATGTTAGTAAAATTTTGAATCAATTGAAGGCAAGTTTGTATTTAAGACAGTAAATAATCACCAGAAGGAGTTGATTTCTTAAAAAGACTGAAGTTTGAAATACTTTGGGTTAGAACAAAGGTATAAACCAGTAATCTGGAGAAAAACAAAGAATGTTCCATTCTTCAACTTAGTGACTTTTGCATGATTTTCAAGAGACAATTACCTCAAGCTCTTCCTTTATTCATCTGGGCAAAGTGCAGGGCTTTGTCTGCTTTCCACAATCACTACTCTCCTGTCTAAATCACACTGCCAACAAAAGTAGGCAGAGAATGTAAGTACTTTGTATCATTGCTTGAGTAGACCTCTGCTGTCTACCGAATGGTGTTTGGTCCAGCTATCCGAGGAGTTCCACTAATTGCCTCATTAGGCAATCTCAATGCAGAAACAATATTTAAGTACATCAGTGCAACTCCTGGGTATATGTAGGACTTAATAGCAGATGAAGCCAAATGAGCTGAAATGGAAAATTTATTTCTTTTTTAATAATCATTCTTAAATTCTCATTAAAAAAAGATAGTAGACAATTCATGCTTTTCAGAGAGATATAGTTTTTCTTGTAAGTGCTTCTGAGCCATTTAGCACAGCATTGAAATATTTTCTGTAAATTATCCTAACATTTTCAACCATGGAATATTTAATAATAGCTGTACTTCTCCTAAAGTTAGATGTATAGTATGTGAGTCATAATAACAAAATGCACAATGTGTGTGTACTTAATGCATATGTTCATGAAGGAGAAGAACAGCCTTTGAAAAATATCTAAATCTTTTAGTAATTATGATAAAAATATCTCCAATAATGGCTACTGAAATCCACACCTGGTTTTAGAGTTGCTTAATGTAAGTATTGTCCCTGAGTCAGGAGACCTGGGCTGATCCAGAGATGCAATCTGAAGTTATTCGTTTGTGTGTTTTGAATTGATTTTAGGAGGAAAACATGGCCAAAGGACAAAAAGCCCCCAGGACTCCCTAACAATCAGCTCCTCTAGTCTTTGGAATGCCTCCTCTTTCTCCTCTTCTGTGTCCTTCTGGTCCCCAGCACCTCATCCTCTCATGCTTCAATTGCCACAGCATTTCCAGAGTGGCTTCTTTGCTAGGTTTACCCTATGGCGCCATCTCAATTTGCTCTCAGTGTAGAGTTAATTTCCTAAAGCTTTGTGCTCACCTGGTAACCTCCAACCTCTAACTTCTTTTCTGGTTACCCATGGGTTCAGGCTGCAATTATAACTTCCTCGCTTTTATTGCATACTTTCCAGCATTTTTCCTCCCCATTTTCTCCACACTAATATCTTTACTACAGCCAGATCTTCCTAGGCTGCCATCCCCTTCATTTTACCGCCAACGTGCATGCACCAACCTGCTTATTCTGCCTTCTGTTGCTGATTTCCTCCCTAGGTCCCAAGTGTCCTTCATTCAGGTAATTTTTGCCATCCCATAACACTGAGCCCAAGTTCCACTTCTGCCAGGCTGGAGGAATCACAGCAGCTCCTAGCAAAACTAACCCTTGCCCTCAGCTAAATCTCTCCAGATAGCACCTTCTTTCTGTACCAAGGGTTGTAATTGAGATATGTATGTGTCTTTGCTGTGGAGTTGTTTGCAATTAAGAGTTAAAGCTACTGAAGGACAGAGTTCATCTCTTAGCATTTGGTGTGCTTTAAGTTTAATGGGTGCTCAGTAAGTCAGTTAATTAATTGATCAACTATGTGATCTGCTGATTTGTTTTTGTAGTGATCAATTAAGATTTGGGGTAGCTAATAGAAGTTCCTAAGGTTTTTAAGAGTTTTCTTGGGACTCCAGGAAAATCTATTGAAAGTCTGTTAAAAGAATCTATTTAAAATCTATTTAAAGATCTTGACTATAAGTTTCTCTTAGTCTGAGCTTCCTTAAGCTTTATACAGTACGGTAGAAGCAAGAATAGTCAGTAAGTGTTGGGCGAAAGAAGAAAAGAAGGAGTTGAAATTTTCAACTTGATATTTCCTAGACCATTTTGTACATAACATTTCTCTGTTCTGTGGCTCTAAAAACTCTTCTTAAAATAATGTAGTCTTCATCCTTACATTTATACTGTGAGTGTATTCATACTCAATCAAGGCTGAATTAGTTTTAGAGAAAATTTTTATTTTTGCCAAGTGAAAGAAGTCAAGCATGGCAGGACAAAGTCTGCATCTTATCCTTTATGTGTGGAAGCTAAAAAGTTGATCTCAAAGAGGTAGAAAGTAGAGTACTGGTGTCCAGCCCTTGGAATGGGTAGGGGAGGGAGAGGTAGAAAGAAGTTTATAGTATGTAGAGGCACACGAAGTTTCTGATGTTATGTAGCATTGTGGGGTGACTATGATCAACAATAACTGACAGAATTCCAAATGTTCCCAAAACAAAGAAGCAATATATATCTTAAGTGATAGATATGCCAATTAGTCTCACCTGCTTCTATGCATTGTATAAAAATTGACATAAAAATTTACAATAACTATGTGTCAAAAATAAAATACATATCTGAAAAAGAAAAAAATTCTTTACCTATTGAAATATGTCAAATAGAACTTAATCATCATTGTAACCTAATTAATAAATAATACTTGTGATCTTATTGCTAGGACTATTACTATCTACTGCAAATTTGTATTAGGATCAGAATACTCAAAATGGCCTTTTTAAAAATAGGGTCTGCTACTGGAGTCTCTACTTTGAAATTATCTATATGCCCACTCTGCTGGAAAAGTAAATTGATACACATTTTTGGGATAATAGTTTACAAAATAGAGAACCAACTTTAAATGGCTAACCCTTTTGATCTCATAACTGCATTTCATAAAATTAGAAAATCACTATGAATGTGCACAAATATTAAATGCTGAGACTGCTTATGTCAGCAGTATTTCAAATGCAAGAAATTATCACCAACATAAATATTTGATTGTAAACTGTACAACTTGGGTAAATAATTTTTGATGTTTCACATATGAAACATGTGCATCCATTAAAAATAACATTTATGATTTTGCTCAATAATTCATTAATGGAATTAATGAAATGAAACTAGACTCACTGACAACTATGTCAAACATTTAAAAAAGCATTTTGACAAAATAGTGTACAATAACTCATTTTAATAAAATTAACATATCTATAAAATATTAAGTTACAGACCTGAAAGTGTTAAGAATAGATAGATGGGGTAGGTTGATATATGCGAGAATTTTCTTTTTGGTATATATCTGTGTATTCAAAATTTTTTAAAACAGATTTGATAGTTTAAGTATACTGTATATATATATATAACATTGTAGAAAATAGTTGCTTAATGTTTTGATGCCAACCAGCATTTGTTTACTTCTGGATATTTTTTCCACCAAACAAATACTTTAATAAATTTCTTCCAAAAAAATTGATTACTACTACTATTACTGAAAACTATTGCCCTCAAAGAGATTCCAGTTTTTAACAATCTTACAAGGATTTAGGGAGCCAAGTTTGGCAGATTAAAAAAAGAAAGAAAGAAATTTAAACCCACAAAAAGTTTTTTTTTTAAATTTTTTTTACCACAGTCTTTTATTGTTCCTTTGTAAAAGGTAGAAATACAGAGATCCTTAAAATATAATTCCAGGGAGGGAATTCTGATACCTGTAACAAACATATTCTAAAATAGAGTTTACTGTAGCTGATAAAAGCCAAGAATCACCTTCCTCTGGGACGTGGTTGGTGACTGTTTTCAACTACCTGGAGGGGCTTTGAGGCATTGGGGATTCCACTTCTGCAACTCAGAAATTTCAAACGCAGTCAGGAAAAATAAAAAATACTATACATGTCACTTGCTCTTTCTTCTTTTTGGGTCTTTTCCTTTGTGTCTTTTTCCTTTTCTTTGGGTATCTCTTCTTTTATCCTCTGCCTTTAAAAAAAAAATCTTCTAGAAATGATTGAGTTAATACCCACCAGAGTGAAATCATGCATGATTAAAAAAGAAATTACCCTTCTTTCTACTTTCCAGTCTTACTGCTATTATTTTCTTTCTACTTTTTTTTTTTTTTTTTTTGGAGACAGGGTCTTGTTATATAGTCCTAACTGGCCTTGAACTCATTATGTAACCTGGTTGACCTTGAACGTGGGGCGATCCTTCTGCCTCAGTCTTTTGTATGATGGAATTACAGACATAGCTGGTTTCATTATTGACACTTCCTGTCAGAGTTTGGGTCTATAGAGCATATTTCTGCTCTACAGACTGTCCCTCTTAGGCACCTTTGGGGGGGATATATTAACTCTTTCCTGCCACAAATGGGGCCATTTTGTATAATGCTTCAGTGCATTCATTATCATTAAATCTCCTAAACTCAATTCTGTCCTTATGCAGAGAACAGGCTGTCAGAAGATAACCTAGGTAAAAACACCTTGGGCAGCTTCTCCGGAGAAAGAAACAGGGAAATGAATTCCTCTGACCCCTTTCTGGTGCTTTACTAGCTAGCTCTTCTCTACCAGGAGGATACAACCTACTGTTTTGTTTGCCCCTAAATACTGGGAGGCTTCTCTTGCAGCAGAAAGACCATAGAGGGTGGCAGTAGTCACAATGCAGTCAGAAAAGCTGGAAAACACAAGTTACAGTTTGCTCTTTTGCAGGTGACTGAGGTCATTCATTACTGTGAAGGGAGTACATGGCTGTTGTAGTCAGGGGTTGCAGGGAGAACAATTAGACTCAGGACACAGAATGTATATTATTTTATGATGGTCAGCCAGAATTAAACACAAGAAAGTGCAGGAAATCTGTCCACAACACTAAAGACACAGAATATTTAGCCAAGGTCCTGGATCCCACAGCAATGTCCTCCATGAGTCCAGCTGAAGACCCATGACAGTGCCTCCCACAAGTCCAACTGGAAGTCTAGAGTCCACAACAAGGAGTCACACCAGTCTGTTTTATAGATCTGCTGGGAAGGCCCAAAGGTCAGTGGTGAAAGCCACAAAGTCTATGACAGTGGGATGAAGGAGCTATGCCAGTAGGTTAAGTGTTCTACATTGGAGCCAAAAAGTCATGTTCAAAATGAGGACCAGGGTTGCCCAGAAAAGCACTGCAGCCATCCTTAGTGACAAGGAGATCCTGAGCTCCTCTGATGATGAGAGCAGTCGAGTACATGACAGAAAGCCAGCGTGATAAGTTTCTCCTGGAGATTAAATGACACATGTCTTCCCCTCTGGAGCCAGGAAGTGATGCTTGATGTAAGGACCAGAGCTCCCCCAAAGTGAACCACAGCCACTCTCACCAATAAGGTCCTGAGCTCCTCTGATGATAACAGTCAAACTCATACTGGAGAAGCTAGTCATGACGAGCTCCTTCAGGAGAACCAACGCCTCGAAACAGCAACCCTTAATAGAGCCCACAACACTCAGCTCTTCTTCTCCATGTCTCTATTTATGCTGGCAACTTTCCTCAGGTGAGCCCTCTACACTCAGTGCCACACTGATTTAACTCAGCTTCTGTTAAGTTGGCCACTAGTTTTTAATCCATAACAATGGCCAAGGAGCAAGGACATAGCAAGGGCTGACATGAGAAGACAATGAGGGCAGACTTGCAGGATGTCCATTTGTATGAAAGATGTAAGAGTCATAACTCTCAATGCATACAAACCACATCAACAAGTGACAAAACGTCTCAATACTTTTCAGAGGGAGTCTCTGGCTATTAACAATAGACAATTTGAAGAAATCACAAGCACATCTGATGCATCTCTCTTTGTAAAGCGAACTCACCTGACCCACATCACCATCTTCCCCTCCACCTGGAGCCTTGCTTGCCCACTGACACGGAGCACCCATAGAGTCAAAGGTGGAGGGGAAGTGTACAGAACTGCAGCTCACTGGTAGAAATGGTTGCTCTACTTTTGCAGAGAACTTCCTGTGCCTCTTCTAACCCCTGAGAACTACAGTGCATTGCTGTGAAAACATAGGGTTAACATCTTTTGCATTGGGAATGGATTTACTTAGTCTCTTAGTTCCATCTACTTACACAGCAGGCAGCTTTGCATTTGGTTGTAAAGAAGAAATGCCCCAGTAGGTTTTTCTTCCATACAGACAAAGTGTGCCTCTGGTCCTTTGTGGGTCAGATAGAAAGTGAAGGAAAAAGATGTCCTTGACTGTTGCCCCTTGCTATAGACAGCCTGTGTCCACACTAAATATTTAATTGTGGTTTGTTCTGAATCAGACTGATAAATGTTGTTATATTCTTTACTAATCTGTTTATTCTGCTGTTTGCCCCCATCTGGAATTTGGAAAAGGGAATTATTGTTTTTCTTAGTTGCTGTAGGCATCTCCCATGAACTTCTGCAGGGTCAACCTATTTTCTAAGATCCTCAAATGTTCATCAGGAGTTTGGAAAAGCACCTCAAGAAGGAGCAGGATCAAAACAGAGTGAATCAGAAAAGGTGGAAGTCAGCAGGGGTCAGAAAGCATCAAAAGAAGGAACATGGAAGCCAGGGCTGTGGTACTGTTCTGACTCTCCAACATGGTATTTGAGGTTGAATCAAAGTCCAGCTTGCTTATGAGTAGCACGATTGGGTCAGACGGCACTAAGAAACCCATATGACTTTGGAGAATGATAAATGAAAAGGAGCATAGCTGTTGCATAAAAACATGGTTGTTATTTTAAGCTTAAATTTTATTTGGGCTGGAAGAATTGTCCATTGCCTGGAAATAACTGCTATAGCCACAGCCACCACCCGTCAGCAGGAATATCTGCCAACTGCTTTCCTGGGGGAGCAATTCTGTTTCCAGGGATAAGTACAGATTTTATTTTATTATTTTAACTGGCGAGAGTCCTTGTTTAAGGAGGAAGGCACCGTGGATAGAAGAGTGGCCAGTTTAGGTTAGAATGGTGGTTCGTGAACATCAGTGTGCGTCCGGGTCTCCCCAGGAGTTTATAAAATGCAGATTCTAGAAGCCCTCCCTGCAGATTCTGAGGTGGTGAAAATGTGATGGGTACAGAGGATCTGTGTTTTTAACTAATACCCCAAGTGACGCTTGTCAAAATGATGTACGGACCACGGTTTGCGAATTTGAAATCAGGATAATCCTGTGAAAGGCAGACTTCTTTTCTCACCAGAAATCCATTTATACATTTACATTTTTTGAGCTCCTTTCCTGCCCATGCCTAGCAGAATGCTGGTATTTAGTGTTCAGCCCTGACTGTGAGAAGTGGCCAGGGTGTGCTGCAGTAAAAATAAGTAACTGTCCACCTCCCATTGGCCCTTGAAGTCAGAATATTTCAGTGACTACAGCACTTACTGGCCGCTAAAGGTTTCACCTTTAGATCTGTCCTGTCCATGTGACCTCCTTTCCAACCTGAAGTCTCAGCAATAACAAGAGGAAACATGCAACGGTTTCCTGAAAAATTCAGAGCTCTCCCACACCCCACATTGAATACTTTTTTTAATCCATCTGTTGACCATTTCTTGTATCTGCTGTCTTCTTTGAAGATATATCTACTCAGGCCCTTTATCTATTTTTAAGTTGGTTATTTTATTGCTACAATTCAAGTGATAGTCTCATGTCTTCTTGTTTCTTTTTTTTATTGGAATTCTATTTAATGGTGAGTTGCACAATGGCAAAGTGAATCAGAATGCTTGCAGGTGTTTTAGTGTAGAAAGGGATTTCTTTAAAAAAAAACTGCTTTAGAAGGTATGACTGACACAGAGCAGCTTTTGAAATATGATTGATGTGCAGAAAGCATTACATATAAAATGTATACAGCTTGATGAGTTTGTAGGTAAGTACAGCAACCATCGTGCTGTAACCTGACATAAACCTTTCCATCTCATTTTCAAGTTTCCTCCCACCCTTTGAAAGTCATTATTATTTGTATTATTGTTGGTGCTAAGAAGACTTATGGTACTTCCTTACCAAATTTTAAAATATGTAATCTAGTGCTATTCACTAGACACTATGCTGTGTAGAAGATTTCTGGGATTTATTTATCTGGAATAAGCAAAATTTACTCCCTCTTATTTTATATAGAGCAGTACCTCCTCATTTCCTCCTTTCTGAATTCTTTTTTTTAAAAGTAGTAAAATACCACAGAACAAGATGGAACAAAGCCAATTGAGACAGTGTAGTGAAACTGGTACAGAACTTCACAGCAGGTTACCGGGATAACAGTAGTAGGTACCATAGTATATCTCGTTTTTTTCACAATAGCTGTTCTTTCAATCAGGTATAGCAAAATCAAACGAAATACAGAACATTATAGATCTTATCAAAACAGAATATTGAATAGAGTAATGCCACTAATCAGAACAAAGCAAAACAGTGATAAAAATAGCTGTCTTCAAAGAGATGGTAGAAGGAAATGCCCCTTATTTGCTATATTGCATATAGTCAACCTCACAAGAGATGCTCAGATCTCTGGCTCCCACCTGCTAATGGGGGAGAGAGTGGGGGGGATAGGCTCACAGCCCCTTACCAGGGCAGCAAGCTGGCTTCTTGGTTTCCCAGCACCCTCAGTTCCAACATGACACAGATCTCAGGAGACGCTGATGGTTCTCTCCCTGGGGTGGCTGCAGCTTGCTGGGCCACAGCCACTTAACAGAGTGGTGAGCTGGTTCTCATTTCTCAGTTCTTAGCAGCCACCCTTTCACTCTCTGCTTCTATCAGTTTAGCCATTTTGGATCTGTTACATGTATAAGTGATGTCATATCACATGTGTCCTTCTCTGCCTTTCCCCCTAATGTCCTCCAATCTCATCCATGTTGTGAATGAACTAAATGGCAGAATCTCCTTCTTTTTAAGGGTGAGTAATTTGCACTGTAAGTATATGCTACATTTCCTTTAGCTATTCATTTGTCAATGGGCCTTTTGGTGATTTCCATACATTAAATATTGTGACTAACACAAGAGAGTAGATATTTCTTTGAGTTCCTGATTTCAGTTTCTTTGTTGATATGTCCAGAAGAATAATTTCTAGATTATATGGCATTCTTTTTTTCAAATTTTTTGAGGACTTTCACAGTTTTCCAATGATAGCTGAAGCAACTTACATTCCTACCAACAGTGTAGAAGAGTTCTTTTTTCCCCACATCCTTAGTATCATACCTCTTTTTGATATTCACTATGTTTATTTTTATTTTTGATGACAGCAATCTTAATAGGAATGAAATGATATCTCATTGCAATTTCCATCTGTATTCCCCTTATTGTTAGTGGCATTGAGTACTTTTTCATACATCTGTTAACCATGCCATGTATCTGTTGTCTTCTTTGAAGTTATATCTGGTCAGGCCTCTTGTGTATTTTAGGTTGTGTTATTCTATTGCTATTGTGTTGTTGAGGTTCTTTATACATTTTGGGTGGTAACCTCTTGCCTGATATAAAGTTTTCAAACATTATTGTTGATCCCATATATTGTCTTTTTACTTTGTTGGTTTTCTGTCTTACTGTGCAAAAGTTTTTAAATTTTAAGTGGTCTATTTCCCTATTTTTGCTATCGTTGTGTGTGTTTTTAGCTTTTTATTCAATAAATCATCGCTAATTCCAATGTCAAGAGGCCTTTTTTCCTGTGTTCTTGAAGCTTTGTGGTTTCAGGTGTTCCGTTTAAGTCCTTAACCCATTTTCAGTTGATTTTTGTATATAGTGGGAGATAAACATACAAGGTCATTTTTTGCATGTGGCTGTGCAGTTTTTCCAGCACCATCAGTTAAAGAGACTATCCCTTCACTATTCTGTGTTCTTAGCACTCCTGTTGAAGATCAGATAGGTATATATACATGCTCAGATTTATTTCTGGACTCTAATCTGTTTGGTCCATAATTTCTTTCTCTCTTTTTTTCTTGCCAGTAAACTATCATTTTCTTTTACTTACAGCAGCTAAGAAATAGAGATTTCTAAATATCCTCTGCTACCAATTATGCATATCCTCCTCTTTTACCAACATCCTCCACCAGAGTGACACATTGATAGAATTGATAAACCTACACTGATACTTTGTAAACACACAAATGCCATGGTTTACATTAGGTTTCATGCAGGATGTTATATATTCTATGAGTTTGAAAGAAAAAAGTCTATAGTGACATGTATCTACTGTTAAAATATCATATTGGGTATTTCTACTGCTCTAAAAATCCTGTGCTCTGTCTATTCATCTCTCCCCACTTCAACCCTAGGCAACCATTAATCGACCATGGAACTGGGTTTCCTGTCTCTGTCTTGGTTTTGTAGCAATCCTGAGTCAACCTTTCCAGGAAAACTGTTCTCCTCTTCCTAGCTCTGCCCCTCTTTACTGGGGCCTCAATTTACCATTCAAAAAAGACAATATATCTAAGGGGCTTGGCACATAAGCTGGGCTCAGCGAATCTTTATTTCCATCCTATTGAGTCTTTTTCTGATGGTTCAGCTGTTACGGGATGCTCCTTCCCTGAAAACACCTACTTTTCACTAGTCACTGGTGTACATGTGCCACACACATCTTCCACAGATCTTCCACATTGAACTTATGTCACATTTGAAAGACTAAAACTCTCAAGCCTTTCCTGATGTTGCTATTTCTTTGCAAACTCCTTTATGAAGTCTCACTCAAGCAGAAAACAGTAACACTAGTTTTTGCTGTGGGATTCTTGGGCCTGTGACCAGGCTGTTCCAAACGGGAGCAATACTTAGGCTGCATAAATCCCCTTTATGCATTCTGTATGCCATCTTGGATGCAATGAAAACCCCAATATTTAATAACTGGTGTTTTTGAAACTGTCATGAGAGACAGGGATTTAGAGAACTTTTGGAAGAAAAAGCTTCCCCGTTTCCAGCTCCCATCTTGTTCTATATCAGCCTGCAGCCAATGCCATAATTCCTTTCTCTCCAAGACAGTAAATGTGCTGGGGATACCTGTGGACAGATACCCAGGCTGGGAAAAGGCAGTTTGTGCAGTTGTCTTCTAATAAGGTCAGAGGTGCAATGTATTATGCAGCTCTGCGGGCAGCCAGCTCATTAGAACAGGAGTGGATTGTGGGACTTGTGTGGGAGATTCAGAGGCAGGACTTCATTCATGGTTTATGCTTAGTGGGTGTCCTGGACTCTCTGGGCAGAACATGAACTGGAGTGGGAGGAGCACTGAAGGAACCACAGCTTCGGGCATCCCAGAGTCCCTCACTCCCCCAAGCTCCCACCCCCTCTGAATCAATCTGAGGTTTGATTTCCACCCTGGTGGTAACTAAAGCTGGAAGCAAAGCAAAGTGCAAAGGCCCTTCCTTGGTGCAGTTTGCGAACCCGCACTGCCCTTCATTGCTGCTTCTCAGGTTGAGGTGGGTTTTGCCACCAAGAAAAGGCTGTGGAGGGGAGGTGAGCACGGGAAAAGAGCTGGTGTGGAGCCCCCTGGGCTGTATCTGGGTGCACTTCATGACTAGCGGGAGGCAAGGAGCAGAAGGCCGCAGCCTGACAGGCTGACAGGCCTGATTGCCATCTGCACGCGAGGCGCTCGGCAAGTAGAAGTGACTGAGAGATGATTGATTTGTTTTGCTGAGGCTCCTTTGTGGTCTTTTGGGTGGATTTCTGGCCCCACCTCTCAGCCTCAAAGCCCTTGCTTTGCCTGCTGTTACTTTTTTATCTGGGGGCAATGAAAATTTGTTATAAGCTTTCCCTTTCATCTGTATGTGGCAGGCTGTCACAGAAAAACGAGCCATTCTGCAGCCTTGCTCCTATCCAAATTGCTAAATGTTTTTTTTCCGATTGCTTCCCTAATGGGCCATGATAATGGGAGCCGCATGCTCTCTGCCCACGCTGGAGATGCCAGCGCATTTGTCCAGCGCACATGTGTGGTGGGCACCCGGCCCCTTCTGTCCATGGCACGGCCAGCACCTGGCAGTGGAGAGCCCACTCCCGCAACTCCCCCTTGCTCTTGAGGCTACCAAAGGCACAGAACCCTGTGAAGATGGGCTCTAGCCATCCGTGAGGTCCCTGAAAGGTGCCATCCTAGAAGGTGAGGCTGTGTGGCAGTGCCAGGTGATCTAGGCCAGAGCCCCAGGCCCTGGTCAATGGATGGCCCTGCCCAGCCAGCTTTTTGTGGATTCCGGTTGCTGCTTTTTGCAGGGGCAGGCTCAGGAGCTCCCCATGGCCACCTGCTCCACGTGCTGGATGCTCAACTGTGGCTGACCCACCACTTTATGGGCCTAAGTGCTTACCCAGGAACAGAAGTGAGGAGGTTGCTTGTGATAAGAAAATAATTTGCCAAAAGTGCAACAATAAAAAGGGCCTGGTGGGATCTCTTATGATATGAATAGCCCTGAGCAGCTGCACATTTCTCTCTGCTTTCACAATTATTTTCATTTTTATAACAACTAAAAGCTATATGCCTTGTATGAGCCTGGTGAATCTTGCTTCGGCTTTCAACCCAACGTTTCTTTCTCTTTCTGGAAATCTTAACATCCCTGCAGCCCATACAGAATGTTCCTTGGCATCGTGGCTTCAGCTGGTCTCCTTCTTGGCCTGCTGACAACTGCTCTGCATGGTTCTAATGCCTCAGCTCCCCCACCCAGTCCCCCAAACACAGAGCTGTAGCTGCCCCTCTGGGGCACCGGAACAGGTGCTCCTACGGCAGAGTTCTGGAGGCAGGCACTGTCCTCAGAAACTAGGGCCTTTGAAGCCACAGCAGTTGCTCTGCTGACAGGGAACATGCATGAGACTTAAGCACAATAAAGCAAACTCAGACTGCCTTTCCACACACCATGCTACACCCCAGAGGGGCCTCCGGGTCTTCATGGTGACTTGCCATCTTCCTCTGGTGGGTGCTCATATCCTCAGCATTGTATTCACTAAGCATCCTGTACAATGAGGCAGTGCCCTAGGCACCTAGGCAGAGTCATGTAAGAGAAGCACAGGCTGGAGTTTGCACAACAGGTCCAGTTCCTTCCTCTACCAGTCAGTATTGGCCCAAATCCCTATTTTCTTTCTGAAATGAGGATAAAGTAACACTGCAACCGCCTCTGTGAGCTGTAGGTGCTACAATTAGCTAAGTGAGAAAATAAACAGAGCTCAGCGTGGGGTTCTTGGCATCTTACTAACATATTGCACTTAATATATGTTAGTTCTAAACATGAAAACTACACAGGGCATGGCGGCCCATAACTGATAATGCTAGTCCTCTTGAAAGGCTGAGACGGAAGGATCCTAAATTTGAACCCAACATTTAGTGACTTATCGAGATCCTGTCTCAAAATAAAAACTCCAAAGGAATGGGGATACAGCTCAATGTGAAAGTCATGAGTTCAGTTTCCCACACTGGAGAAAAACATTGACTGAAGTTATGCCATCCAGTGTGGCATACATGAGCACTTGAAATGTGGTTAGTAAGACTTAGGATGAATTGTTAATTGTATGTAAATTAAATTTAATTTAACTTAAACACTAATCACCCAGTTAGTGGGAAAATTTTAAACACATTTGGAAACACTTAGATTTGAATCTACCTTGTCAACTATAAGTTTTATGAAGTCAAAATGGAGATCAAATATTTCTAATGAAATTTGAGGGTCCAAACTGAGACATGCAGTGAGTGTAAAACATATGCCAGAGACTGAAGATTTAATTTGAAAAAAAGAATGGACAGTATTTCATTAAATTTTTAAATGTTGATTATGCATTGAAATCATACTACTTTGAATATACTGGGTTAAATAAAATTAATGTTAAATTACTTGTTTTGTTTTATTTTTATAATTTGGTTACTAGAAAATTCTAAATTACACATGTGGCTTATGTTATATTTATTTGGGACCGTGTTATTCAGAATATCATCTGCATAAAAATATTCTTAAAGTGATGACGACATTGATTTGGGTTCCAAGATTGGAACAAATTATAATTGCAGAAAAAGTCTATAAATTGCCCAGGCTGGGCTCAGATTTTGAATTTTCCTGCCAGAGTGCTGGAATTATAGGCATTCACCTCCACACCCAGCTAGTGTGTCTATGTTTTGTAGCAATTAAGACCCTTTTCCTTTTGTTATGCTGAGGCCTTAGAGTGGAGGGAGGATAGAAGTCACAGGTCAGAACTGCTCAGTCAGAGTAGAAATTTGATGTTAAGAGCAGTGGAAAATGACCTTAGTGAAAGATTGGAAGTTCATATTTTAATAGACATCATTCTGAAACAAGTTCCAGAATTTATGGAATAGATAATGGAAGTCAAAGATCGAGTCTGAGCAGTGCAGTGATGTAGACAAAACATTGGTGTCAGATTAACTTGACCAGATTTATTGGACTAGGTAAAAAAAAAAAAATGAGTGATGGGATTAATAGATTGTGGTAGTAACAGAAAGAGATTAACATTAAAAACAGAAAAAAATAAAAATGCAACGTGTTCTAATGGGAGAGATTGGGAGGAGAGGAAGTGACCCAAGATGCTTTTTAAAGCCTTTTTTAAAAAAAAGTATTTAAAGTATATAATGATGTAAATAGGAAAACTTTGAAGGAAAGCTGGCTCTGGAGAAAAGATAAACTTAGTTTTGATTCAAAGATTTGGACTTGAATATTAAACTCTCCAAGGAAATCATTCCATGCTGTAACTAGCATGTGTATTACATAGAAGAGAATAAAGCAGGACCAGGACATAAATGTTGGAGAATGTCAAGGACTCAGATCCAGCCCATAGAAGCAAGTTATCTACAATAATACTAAGAAGAAGACCAGAAGTTCAGTGCCCTGAAAGCTCCTGCCAGGAGCAAAGAATTTTTACCAAAAAAAAAAAAGATGTGGTCAGCATTGAGAATGATGTATAGAGGCCAAAGGGTGTGAAGATGGAGAATTAGAGCTAGAATCTCACATTAGGATGCCAATATAAATATGGAGAGATCAATGTCAGTAGATGATGGGGAAATGACATAGTATTGTCAGGTATTAGCTAATGAGAAGTTAATAAGAATAGAACTGTCTTAAAAGCTTGGCAAGTTACTAGGAATTAACAGATAGGACATCTTACTCCGTGACCCATGATGCGTACATGTTTCACCCAAGGTCATTAACTTGATGGCAGGAATATTAGGCAGAGACTAAGGCAAGGGAAGATAGTATCTGAGTGTAAATAAATCATCCTACCATTCTAAACTTACATTCTTGTCTTTGCCTCTGCTTGAGGTGGTTCTTAGAAATTTTTTAAGGTCTCACATGGCCCCCAATTCATCATGAGCTTTTAAAATCTGCTTTCTCTATTATTAAGTTTACCTTTATCATACAGAAAAGTAGCTACTGCTTACAGTATTCTTAAAATAAGATTCAAAAGTTCCTTTGATAAGGTAGTTATCCTTTCTCTTGACATATTTTTGTAACATTCTCATTATATACTGTGTGCCAGAAACTCAAGACAAAGCAGTGAATAAGACAGAACTAAAAGTTTTCTTTTTTCACAGAGCTTGTAAGTAGAATGAGCATGCTGTGTAAGGTAGGGGCATAAGTAATAAGGTTTTGAGGCTGGGAGAGAGTTTCATTCAGGTGGGAAAGGAAAGTTTCTCAGAGACATGGCACCTGAGCTGATTCCTGGATAACAAGAAGGAGGTAACAGTGAAGATGGGGTCTCCAGGGTAAGAAACAAACAGAAGGCTCAGAAGTGGGAAGGAGCTTGGTCTGACACATGTAATTAAGTTGCTGAAAGATACTACTGTAGCCGTAACCTAGCAAGAAGATGAAGCTAATAGGAAATTTGCTTCTGAGAGGTAGATAGGGACAGTACACCAAAAATCATGGATTTTCAGTGCAATAGGAAGGTTTTCATAAGTGAGGCAAGATGGTCTGTTTGTGTTTGTAGAAGATGATGCTGGTCATCACGGGTTAGTGGAGAGGGGTTGTGGGAAGTTTGATGGATAGAGACAGCTCAAGTACTAAACTGGAACCCAGAATCAATAAATGTATTAGGACTGGGTGCTCACAGATTGGTAGCCATTTAATTCCCCTACTATTAATTATTTTTTTCTTTCTATACACAAGTTGGGTACGGTGTATAAACTGGTTAAACCACAACTGCTGTCTGCCCTTGAAGGAGCCGTGGTAGGCTGAAGCCATCAGCGACAGAACCACTTGCGTTCCAAATGGTGACTGGGTTGTAGTGACACTGAGAGACAAGGACAGAAGCAGGGGAGACAATTAAGAAGCTACAGAAATGACCAGGGTGGGGAAATAAGACTTACTCTGGGGGAGAAGCAGATGGGAAGAGAAGTGCTCAGATAGGGGACACTTGTGGGGGCAGAGTCACCAAAGGCTTGAATGTGGGAGTCAGTTAGGACCCTCGGATATTTTAGTTTAGCCCATTGACGAAATGGTTGTGCCTCATACTGAGATGAGGAAAACCCCATCACTGAGGCTCTGTAGTACAAAGATCACAAGAGAAGTTCATTGTCCCCAGAAACCAACCAAGATTCCTAACACCAAAGGCATAAGCTGAAAATAAAAAACAAAGTGAGCAAAACACAATCTAAGACGTCACAAATGGGTGAGAAAATGAAATAAATGTCATAAGGTGTTTTGTTGCACTATTGTTTCAGCATTTGCGAATAGTTGAAAATATCTATAATGAAAGTTTTATTTTTTTAATGAAGTGATATGAAGTCCTCCTTTCACTCATTATACCAAGAAGAGCAATAGTATCTTTCCCCAGTGTTTCAAGTTTCAAACAGTGTTTCAAGGCTACTAAGATTAGTTGAAGTACTAGGTGGAAAAGGTCCTCCTTCAACCTACCAGGGCTCTTTCAAGGGCAGACAGCAGTTGTGGTTTAACAAGTTCATACACTTCACCCCAGCTTGTGTTTAGAAAGGAAAAAATAATTAATAGGGGAATTAAGTAGCTACCAATCTGTGAGCATCCAGTCCTAATACGTTTATTGATTTTGGGTTCCAGTTTCGTGCTTGAGCTGTCTCTATCCATCAAACTTTCCACAAAAGGGCATAGATCATCCTGGAGGGGGAGAGTGGTTCAACCTCTGGGGCCGGAGTTGGAAATGGGAGGCTGTGGGTTCCAGCCCATGCCCCGTGCAGGTCTGCATGGGACTTGAAGTAGCAAGCTGTTCACTGCTCTAGTGTCCTTGATAAAGATAATATTGATCACAGAGGGATTGTCTCACAGAGTATTTATACAGAAGATGGATTTTCAAACCCCCAAATCAAGGAATGAAAAGATGCCCCACCATTCGCATTAAACGTGCACGAGCACACACACGCAATTAGTTCTTCCTCATTTTCAAATTAACTCTCATCTCAAAAGAGATGGGGGTAGACAGAGCAGGTTGGAAGTGTACATCATTGCATTTTCAGGAGGATGCTGAGACTTTCTCAGGTGGGACCACGGTACTTTACATATTTGAATGAACAAGGGATTTTCTCTGCCCTTCTTCTGATAAAACTGCTTGCCCATCTAAAACGGCCCAACAACAAGGGAATTCAGGACATTATAGCATTAAGAGGTAATTAGTAGATGTATCTCTAAAGGAAGGATGGTGACTCAAATGTAATGTAAATAGTAATGCCTATTGTGAGGGGTTGAGGTAATGATTAAAGCAGTCTAAGATCTAGGTGATCACTCTAGAGTTACAATTGTCAGCTAGAAAATAATTTATGTTTGGTTGATCTTAAGCAGGATAGACATTTGTGCTGAATCAGATCCATTGCACTATGGCTGCAGTTGAACCAGGAATATTTCTTATCTTCAGTGAACCAAGTTTGTCTTGAGGGAAGTAATTGGGAATGTGTATTATGAATCTTACAAATGTTACAGACCTCTGATCACCCACTTAAGCAAGTAGAAACATGGCCAAAGGTATAAATATAGATATTTAATAGAACATCATCCACAGAGATAAAAATAATGGAAACATTTTTTGAGTTTTGTAATAGTAGGGAGACCTGAAGAAATTATGATTCCTACACATAATGGAATAGTGATCCAGGGAACTGTCCCCATTATAGGCTACCCAGTAATAAAAATGATGAACAAAGGGTGTGTGACTATATATATTTAGTATTACTCAGTTATGTAAAAAAGTAGGTGTTTATAATAGATACACAATTGACATACACAAGACTGTGAGTATACTATATAAGTCTGTTTCAAATATATTTAAAGGATTTGTGTCTAACTATATGTATACATATAAACAATAAATAAAATTTTATTTATATTAGTATAAGCATGTTATTTCTTTTTATTATTAACATATTATATTTTATATGTCATATTTTTATTTGTACAATTTATTGATACAGTATGGCATATAATTTCTAAATTTGTAAATATTCTTATATACTAAAATTTGGGGAAGGATTTTTCTCCATTTCAAATTTCCAGGTGCGAGTGTATGTTATTTTACAGTAAAATGCTGTTGTTATTTTAAAACACTACTAACTCTACCATGAGAAAGTGTGGTAAAGTCCAGCTTCAGAGGTGAAATTCATGCTTTGCCATGTGTGCATTTGTATGTGCAAGTGTGTACATGTGATTAATATCAGAATTTAGTGAGATAGATTGAAGTCTCAACTCTGCCCATTTGCACAAGGAGAATATGCCTTGTTTATACTGCGGGCAAGCCAACTATGTGTATAAATAAATAAATACCAACCAACCACAGGTCTATTGTGAAAATGCACCACAGCGTTTTCTCAGGCTAATAGCACCTCTCATACTGAATTTGTGGGCCTTTCCAGGCATTTCTGAGAGCTGAAGAATGATGAAGTACATTTGAAGAGATAAACATATATCTGATTGCACAGCAGGAAGACGTGCCTATGTGGGTGCTGTGAGGATGCATAGTAAAGGTTGGTAGATACTGGGGTCTGGTATGTGGGGTGACACCTGGAACACTGTATTTGCTGAGCAATATCAGGTTGTGGCAGGCAACACAGATGCCTGTCAACACTGCGCTATCATTTTGGGGTCAAGATCAATGTCTTCTGACCAACATGTTCTGGAAATATGGTGGAGTGGAGGCAATAACTGGAGTGGTGACAGATAGTAGGTACTCAGTAATTTTTATTTTAATAACTTTAGGATGAATGAATAATCACTTTTCCTCTGAGTGTCTGGAAGATTGACCTCTATGCCTGCCCTCTTGTTTTGGTGAAGGGCACTATAGATCTTCTATCTCAGGAAAAGTACAGACCAGAGATAGCTGCACAGGGACACTCAAGAGATTTTAAGCAGCCCAGTGATCTTCCTTCTCATACACAAAAGCAAACACTTGCCGTGCCTGGTGTTATCTTATTGATCACACCCTCATGGCTTCCCAATTTGACTTGGTTCATCTAAGAATTATGAAGGCAAGTTTGCCACAGGCTACAAACTATAGCAGGGAAGAAATGAGAGCAAATATTGTGGCCCAACGGTAAGAGTCTCTCCCATATTTAGGGCAGGGACTTCTAGTAGAGACATTTTCCCGATGCTATGCTTCCCTGCTCGCCTGTGTCTTTAGAGTTTTAAATTTTGGCAACCTTTTCCTTGACGGAAGAAAGCCGGAAGTAACTCCTGCTAGCTTTCCTGGGCTTCTTGTGTCCTTTTGTACATCATTTAGCAGTTGAGAGCATAAATCACAGAACAGCTCTCGTCTTCTCCCTCTGGGGCAGCTGGGGAAATCCTTAAGGAGGTCTATAAAAAAACAAAATCCAAGTCTGCTTGGCTAGTTCGGCACTTCCACTTAATAGCGAGCAATCTCTTTGACAGTCCACAAAAGTATCCCTTCTGGGCCACCTTTGTTTAAATTTAATATTTCCTGTATTAAATCTTATAACAGTCATCACGAGGAAAGTTTAATGCTAAAGAATTCAGAATCAATTAAGATTCCAGCAGGAAATCAAAACCTTCTGTTAAGCTGTAAAATGCTCTGGGATGAATTGGTGTCACCTGATAATATTGCACCAGAGATGTATTGTAAAGCCTGCTACTCAAGGCCAAGTGTCTCTTCCCACAAAAGCTACAATCCCCTTACCACATGAAGTAGATCAGTGCTGGAAGAATAAGCATAATGAGTAATTGTACATCACCTTAAATGACAGAGCTTTTCACTAACATTGGTAGCAAAGATCCTTCATCTTTGCGACTACTTGCTGCGCTATCAGAAGCAGAGTCTACAGTGACAATGAAAAGGCAGGACCACTCTGTGGCCAGTCATGAGTGTCTAATAGAGGGGTTTATCTTCTTCTTTTTAAGAGTGATTCCAAGATCAGTAACTATAGATTAAAGTAACTGCAGCATCGCCAACCATGAGGACCAGGGGAACTCACTCTGGCTGAATACAAGGTCAAGACCTTATAGACAGTCATGTACCTTGCTCTCAGGTAATAGGAAAACATTTTACCTTTAAATCACTGGGTAAGCAGAACCAAGACAAAAATAAGCAGAAAAAGTCACTATCAGAATTTGCAATATGACATAAAGATTATGCTAAGAAGACAGTGGTTTAATTTATAGGCACTTTTCATCCCAGAAAATTCCAGAAAAGACAGGTTAGGGGCAGTGATGAGGCAAGTGATACAATTCTGGGCATCCCCAGATTTAAGAATTCTGACAAACCAACCAATAAGGCTGTGAGAAGAAAGCGCACTTTTATTTTAAAAAGAGTAGTCAATGCTTCCTCCTTCATCAATTGTTAATGATGGATAGATTGGGGGGGGCCCTTTGTGTGTGTGTGTGTGTGTGTGTGTGTGTGTGTGTGTGTGCGCACGTGCTATTTGGAGGTGGGACATCCAGGTTTTAGCTGTATCTTAGATTGAAGAAGAGAAGGTACAGATAAACAGCTCAGAGGTGATTATGGCTGAATGCCGAGGCCCTTTGTTAGCTTACACTGACTACTTTGAGGTGGGCCCAGCTTTCTTCTAATGGACCTGACCTCATTTTGTTCTCACTTCTGGGAGAGACCATTTGGCTAACATGAAAATTTCCTGGGCTTTGTCAATGGAACAGGCATGTTGTTTGGAGCCAGTGGGTGGCTTTACTTGTATCTAGGTGGTTAGTTCCACTGCCAGATATGTAGAACTGTCTACATGGTCAGAGTGCTGCATGCTCACATGAAATATATACAGAGCACACTGCAGAAATACCTACCTACTCTCAACGCAGCATGCAAGCTGTTAGCAATCTTCTTTACATTACCTGAGGCCCACTCCATCACCCCTTTCACTTAATATGATAGATTGCAGGACGTAATATAGAAAAATGTAGTGCATGTGGCATATAAACTCACAGTGCATATCAGATTTAATATATAATGCACAGAAGCTACTCTGTAATACATAGTCAAAAAGGCTACAAGCTGCTATACTGAGATTGTGCCCAGTCCGAGAGTATAAGGCAGGTTTCCATTGCCAGAAAAGAGCATAGTATTCAATTTCTCATCCAGGATAGAGTATAAATAAAACATAGTGTACGGTAATACCAAACTGCATGAGATGATTTCCCTGAGTACATAAACTTATAGCACCCCAGTCTTTGCTTCAACTTGAACTTTCCCAGTTCTCTCAGATGGCAATAGGGAATTACATGACCTTCTACAGCAAGAGCTCCCCACTTAACAGGTTCCAGGGCTCCACTAGGCCTTACACTAACGGACAGCCATTAACCATCTTAGAGTTCCCTAGAATTTTCTGGAGGAGTTTTACAAGCTGAGTTTCTGGATTTCTCCAGTCAGAAGTTGACAGGCAGCTGTCAGTTAATTGAAAATTTCTTAAAGTGATGCCCTGTAGCAAATAGAAGAGTACAGTATTTACAATGAGAATAGATGATTGTGCCAACATGAATGTGATTTAATAAAAACGTCATCCCAGTAGATGCAGTCTTTAAGTCTAGTTATCTATACAGAGAGAAGATATGCATTTCCTCTTATTTATAGAGAGCAATTGATCAATTTTGCTTGGTAGTTCAAGAAGACAGATACTTCTGCTTTTACACTGGAATGGGTAGCTTTTAGCTATAGAACTCCTTGATTCCTGTGAAGTTATGTGAAAATTGGACAACTAAAGGAAATAAATGTATTCTAAAGAAAACTTTAAAATATATTAAAATTATTGTTTCCATGGATTTATGCAGGTTAATGGGACAAAAAGAAGACAAATGCTAGAAATTTCTGAGATGTTCATCTTTGTTCTTTTACAGGTGTTACAGGAAATTTCTTTTGCTTCTTTTTTATTCCTCCTCTTCATAAATGTGGGTGCTAAGCATATACCTCATGCTCAGGACCTATTTGCTAGCATTTGGATACAGTTGTTTGTCCAGGAGGGAAATAAGAGCACTTTCCTTAGGGCATTTGCAGAGAGGTGGCCAATCATGCTATTCAGCAGAGCTCTAAAGTTTATTCAAGCCTAGTTGTGAAGTCATAGGCAAAGAGGGAATTTTAAGTGTCTACTGCTATGACTTTAATCTAGACCATTAGAGTACAATGTATTTCACCTTTCACATCACAAACGCTTTGTCATTCCTGGCTCTAAAATATAGGAAATAAATATTGACCCGAAGAAAGGAGTTAAGGAAGGTCATTCCAAATCTGGGACTTTCACTGACAGGACAGATAAAGGACATAAATGAAGACTGAACTGCTGATGATTATTCTGACTTGTTGCAGATAACACCAGCCAACAGGCCCATTTAATTAAAGTAATGGCCTTTTTATAGTCAATGCTTATATTCTAAATGCCTCTCTGCTCTAAATTTTGAAATAATTTCAGATTTGGAGAATATCAGAAGGCTAGTGGAATTTCTGCATAGCCTTCACCAGATTATGTTAAATTTTCATCACTTTTTAAATGGTTATCTTCACTTATTATGATTATTGTTATTGTTGTTGTTAGGCATATAAGTATATTATTGTTCTGATACACTTGAGAATAAATTGCAGACAAAAAGAGCCTATTCCCTAAATATATGGTACTTTTATATGGTATAGAAGGGGGAAGTGTTTTACATAGCCACAATAAAACTATCAAAATCAAGAAATTAGTATTTATAGGATCTTATGATCTAACTCATAAATCTTATTCAAATTTTCCCTATTGTCCTAATGAAAATGTCTTTTCAACAAAAGAGAACATTTCTGGTCCAAGGTCCAAGCTAAAATCATGCAGTGCATTTAGTTATTATGTCTCTTTAGTCTCTTTTAGGACAGTTCCTTAGTCTTTGTTGTTCATGACCTTGTCACTTTTGTTCTGTTCCCTCTATCTGGATTTTCTGAATGTTTCTCTATTAGCCAGATGCCTCTTAAAAGACATTTTCAAAGGAAAGGTTTGGAAGAAATTCTCATTTTTTCTTAAAGCATGTGATATTGTCATGTTACAGAATAGCAAGGTATCAAACCACAGCGTGAACAGACCTAGCCACAATACAAGACAGAAACAGGGCCACCCACTGAATTAACTTTATAATTGGGGCTAGAATGGTCCGGCTTCATGCTTTCTTCAATGCTCAAAGTAGCGCTTGGAATTTAGCATCCTTCCAAGACAATAGGTAATAAACACAATGCCTGAGCACGGATACCTGAGCTTAGAATTTGGCATGAAATGCATAACTCACCAATGAAGGGCAATGTGCATGTGCTCTTGGTTTCTTGCATCACCTTTTATTATCTTAAGACTGAAAAGTTAATAACCCAGTGTGTAATCATTCCATTATCAGTTTACATTGTTGTAAAGCCCATTCAAATGATGATTACATATGTTAATGAGCGTCGTTATAATGCACTACACAGCACATTACCTTCAATAAATATAATTGTTTATTCACTTTAATGAGGGTCTATAATGCCCCAAAACTAATGGTATTGACTGAATTGTGATTTATTGCTCTAAAACTTTGCCATTAGGAAAGGAAATCTTACAGAACCTTTTATGTTTACCTAGCTTTCTTTTACCCCCTAAAAGCTGCCACTCATTCCTCCCTCCTCCTGTTACAAGAAGAAAATAGCTCCATGAAGCTTCTACAATGTTCCTTGTCGGTGCTTTTCTCAACCTGAAGAGGCAGGAGGTGGGTTCATTGAAAGGGTTTAATGAAGATCATTATGTTTACCCCTTAGTAAGGTTTAATGCATTATCTGGCAACAAAACTGATGCCACATCAGAATTTTGGCTTCAGATCAAATAATGAGGAATGAAAACATTGCTTGTTAAACTACACACTAGGAATGGAAAGTAAGGCCAAGGACAGGATTTGGCCCAGAATCTGAATCAGGCCTGGAAGGGGTGGGCCAGTGGTGTCTGTGGTTGGGTAGACCGGTGGCTGGGGACAAAGAGGGTGACTGGACCCCCATAGTCCATTCTCATTGCAAAAGTTTCTTTCCCCCTTTCCTTAAAACCTTTTTACAAGGAAATAATATAGTCTCTTCTTGACTATGACCCTAAAAAGAATCCTTATGTCTGATAAATAAAAGTCAAAAACTTATTGTGTATGATGTAAGCTTGGTTTTTAAAATTAAATCTGAAACTAAAAACAAAGACTGGAGTGTCCAAATGGTCAACCTATCATCTTGCCTTTGGGCTTTCATTATCTTTGTGTTTCTAAGCAACTGGATAAGTTATAGCTAATGTCCTCTGCAAGGATTCCCTCAATTAGAGCTCTAGGATTTACTGGGCAATAGGCATAAATATGAAAGTCACTGCTCCTAGGCTGAACCTGAAGCCGAAATACTCTAACAGCAGTCAGGTCCAGCTTCTCCATCCAAGCTGTAGAATCTCATTTAGAGAATTATCTAATCCCCAATTTTAGTGTGCACATTAACCAGCTAATTTCTAGTGTAAATGATCACAGAGCGTGCATCTGAGCAGTAATTGGTATGTGAGCCATTGCCCTCTGTTATCACATCTTTCAGCCCATGGATGATACAAGTGTAGTTCCTGGTGCAGAACTTACTCTGAAATCACTGGAAATGGAGATCTGCTACCTTTACATACAGATTTGCATATAAACCCCTCCTCACTCTTTTTCTTTCTCTCTTTCTCTCTCTCCCCTCCATTTCCTCTTCCTCTTTCTTCTCTCATTTCCACAGCATTCTTTCTGAAAGGATTTCAGAAGTTTTTATGAAAAAAATAAAACCATGAAACTTAAAGAAGATTAATTCATTGAGATACTCTAAAGGCCTAGTGGAAATGACAACAGGGGATCCATACTAGCATCTTGAAAGGGCTTTTCGAATAACAGCAGTTTCTTAAGCAGATTCCCAGGATGAAGGTAACCACCTGAGAAACTTCCCAAGGTTTACAATGCTGTTCCAAATAGTTTGAAAGTATGTTGTTTTGGAAAAAAAACCTGACATTGAGATGCAATTTGTGGTAAGATCTAATTAATTTTTTTGCTCCTAAGAATAATTTATTATTTACACTTCTTATTATATATGTATTTTAGCTTCATTAGTCTGCAATGCTGGAAAAAATTATACCTTCAAGTCCTATTTATCAAATTAATGATGCAATTTCATAGTGACACATTCCACATTCATTAAACCAAGTACAGTAAAAATGCATTTAAATTAGATTAGTGTGATGTAATAAAGATTCTAGTGTAGGGGGTGATATTCTAGCTGAAGGGAAACATCCAAATCAAGTTGAAAGCAACTTTGAGATAATGCTTCAAAATTGATTTTGGCAGTGGTTTAAGTGAAAGAATTAGCAGCCATGACTCTCCACTGCTTCTGCTTAACTGTTGTTCTGCTTTCCCATGACAAAGGAAACAAGACCTGAAGACATCACAACAGTGCAGGCACCAAGCGCTCAAACTTTGTTTAGGCAAAGGCTACAATGGAAACTTGTCTGAAGCTTCTAGGCTATGACAGATTTGTACATGATGCAAATACAGAGCTATCAGCATCTTTAACTTGCTTCTGTTTGTGGATGATAAAAAGCAGCAAGTAACCACCAAAAATTATGTTGATGTGCACATTAAGAGAGGGTTATGCATGTTGCAGTGCATACCTCCTCCTAAAGTGGGTAGGTTACATTTCTGGGTAAAATGGTAGGGTACCCACATTTGAGGATGTTCCCTCTTAGCTACACACAATGGAAACATTTAAATAAATACTTCGGAAGTACATGTATTTACATAGATCTGCTGTGCCATTCTGTTGTAAGGGCCTGAGAGATTTTTAATTGGCTTTTGTCTTGAGTGTAACTTAGCACTTAACATAACTTGTGCTTAACAAATACTTTCAAGATGATTGGGGGACCTGAGGCATTAAGTGAAGTGATGTGCAGTGAGTGTGCTGGCATACAAAAGGTAGTTACAATGTTAGCTAAATACAAACCTGAATTCATGTGACTAGGATTCTTTATACAGAAACTCTGGTATGCATATCAAGATGGAGAAAAAAATGGTGTTATTCTATAAGTGTTATGGTTTGTGTCTGGATGTCCCCTGTTATGGATTGAAAACTGGTGGTCGACTTAATGCCAGCTGGATTACATCAGCATGGTGCTGGGCATAGATGTTTCACCTGAGGAAAGTTGCCAGTGTAAATGGAGACATGGAGAAGAAGTTATTCACGTTAGTTACATTAAGATATTGAGGTGTTGTGGGTTCTTGTACGAGTTGCTGTTTGAGCCATTGGTTCTCCTGGAGAAGCTCTGGTCCTCACATCGAGCATTGCTTCCTGGCTCCGGAGGGGAAGATGTGTGCTGCTTGGTCTCCAGGATGAACTCGTCACACTGGCTTCCTGGCATGTACTCAACTGTGCTTATCGTCAGAGGAGCTTGGGGCCACCATGTCGCTGAGGATGGCTGTGGTGCTTTTCAGGACAACCCTGGTCTTTGTTGTGAGTGTGATTTCTCAGCTCCAGCATAGAACCCACAACCTACCAGCACAGCTCCTTCACCCTGCTGGCATAGACTTTCTGGCTTCCACCGCTGACCTTTGGGCCTTCCCAGCATGGATGTGTAAAAGAGACTGGCGTGAGTCCTTCTTGTGGGCCCTAGACTTCCAGCTGGACTAGTGGGAAGCATTGTCGTGAGCCCTGGGTCTTTATCTGGACTCATGTGGGACATTGCTGTGGGATTCAGGCTCTTGGCTGAATATTCTATGTCTTTAGTGATGTGGATAGATTCCCTGCATTTTCTTGTGTTAAGCTTGGGTGACATCATAAAAATAATATTGTAAACTCCATGTTCTTATTCTAATTGTTCTCTGTATAACCCATGACTACAACATCCCCCAAAGCCTCATGTAGTCATGGGAGGCAGGCCTTTTGAAGGTGGCTGAATCTAGAGTTTGTGATCGGTTCATTGTCTAGTGCTGGTATTGGCGGTGTGAGTGTTGCACCTGCTCTGGGGTAGGGGATATCCTGCATACAACATAAAGGAGAGAAAGAGACTTGCTCCTTCCCTTTTGCTCTTGCTGTTTTTGCTGTCTTCTGCTGCTATGAACTGTTGCTCCTCTGCTATGCCATCCTACCATGGAGCCAGCTGATTATGGACTGAATCCTCTAAACATTGTGAGCTAAATAAACCTTCCTCCTTTAGCTTCAGGTGTGAGGTATTTTGTCTCAGCAATGAGAGAAAAGGAACCAAGACAGTGAGATACTCCCATAATTTTTCTCTTAGTTTACTCTAAGCAGCTTTGACTAATAGACTTGTTATTTGCAATCAGGAGACAGCAGTAAATGATAAGCAGGAGAGGGATCACAGTGATCCACATGACTTAGCCACTTGCTCTTGGGGCTAAGGGGAAAGGGAAAGTGTTGCTGGAACATCTTGGCCTTGAGTGAGTTTCTCTGAGCCTTGATGATGGAAGAATCCCAAGAGAGAAAAGGCCACAATCCTCTCCTGGCCTCAGCCATCTAACTTTACACAAAGAGAACACTTGATAAAGGGTTTCAGGAAAGAAAAGAAAGTTAAGGAAATGAATAATACGAATATTACATGATAAGGATGCTGCTAGTTTTAAGAGGTCTGTGCAAGTCAAAGTGACCAAGAAAACATGGACTTCACAGGGCAGAAGAGAGCAAACCATATTAGAATACACTAATAATTACCAATAATTAATACTAAAATGCATAATACTAAAAAATGTGGGATTGGGCCCTCCCTGGGGAGTTTGAAGCCAATTTGAATAATTGAGGCTAATTTAAATAATTGAGACAAATATCTCTGATGCACCAGGGTTTTATGGAGTGACCACTGAGTGTCAGCCACTTATGTTAAAATTGCCAGTGTCTCACTGAATGCTGTTTCAGAGGTCCAGAGAACATTTTCTCTAGAACCAGGATTCAGCTATGTGATAATACCAGTCTGCAGTCAATGCTAGTCTACACTCATTCCATGCCTGTGGTTCCTAGACTTCAAATTAATATTGTAAAATTCTTTTTTTTCTTTTTTGGTTTAATTTTGCCTCTCTTTAGACAATTATTTTATAAATTATAAGACTAGAATTAAGTTCTTGGGCATACAGATTATATGAATTTTAATAAATGTATAAATTGGTATAACTACCAGTACAGTTAACATATTGGACCCTTCTCACCCTGTCAAAGTCATCTGCTATTATCTCTTTATATCTCTATCCTCTATTCCATAAAGACCATTGATAATTTTCTCCCCATTCCTACATTCTGTATTATTAAGAATGCCATAAAAATAATTATATAGTGTGTAACTCCTTGAAGCTGGCTCTTTAAATGTGGAATAGTAAGATGTGAGATTTATAACAATAAATAATGGATTTGATATCTACTATGTTTCTATATATTTAAAAAGTGTTCTTTTTTATTGTTGGATCTGTGGTTCACAAGTATTTACTCATAGTCTGTAGGTTGTTGTTTCACTACTTTAACATTGATTTGCCCAGACCAAAATTTTTAAATTTATGAAAATTTTTTCCAATAAAGATTTGAATTCAGAGGATATGTCTAATGTCTTATTGGCTAATTTCAAAGTTAAGAGAGTATCCTTCTCTATTTTCTTCTAGAAATGTATCATTTGTTTACATTTTAGAGATACATCCAATTTGAGTTAGTTTTTGAATAAGAGGTGGAGTTTAGATGGAGGTTTATTTTTTGCATATGGATTTCAATTTTTGGACATTATTATTCATCCTCATTCCTCTAGTAACTTTATGACTTCTTCCTCCACTCTTTTCTCAACCTGCCACCCTAAAAAGTTATCATTATTAACTTAGGGTGGGCTCCTCCAATTGTCTCATTTTTCTGAAAGGTTGATATTTCCTCATGAGAGATTACCTTTTTAGACCCATTATGTTAGTATATTATTTGGTCTTTGTCACACAAATAAAATAAGCTTAAAGCATTCTTTTAGATGGACCTCATCACAGTTGATAGCTTTAGGTAAACTGGCTGAGAAAATACATTTGGTAAGCCCCAGTCAACTTGTAAACATGGAGTATTTAAATCTTTAGAACATGAAGTTCCTACAAGTTTCATCAAAACTAGAATGCAATCAATGTAAGTTCTGGATGTACTGTTTCAAAAATTATATTAATTTACTTGCAACTTGTTATTTCCAACTCTATGTAACTGAAAGTCATTTACCTATTTAAAATAAAGATGGTTTCATGTAGAAGGGTCCTATGGAAATCCAAATGCCCTCTTGCTCATAGTTTGATTCCAAGTTACCATGTGTTTACCACGTGTATAGTCAACTTTCCCATTGCTGGACAAAATATATGACATCCTTACATAAAAGAGGAGAGGACTATTTGACTCACCATTTCAGAGGATTCAGTCCATGGTCGACTGACTCCAAGCAGTAACATAATGCAGAAAAGTATAGCAGAGCAAAACTAATCAGTTTTCCAGAAATCAGGGCAGGAGAATGGCACAAGAGAGAAAGGGGGCAAGGAATCTGATATAGACCCCAAGTTTATGTGTCCATGATCCACCTACCCAGACACATCCAAAACTGTGCTTTGTGCTAATCTGCTAGGCATTTCTTAATGCGGTCGAGTTACATGTTACTATTAACAGTCACACTATGAGAAAGGGAGCCCTTCCTAACATCTGCGCTTGAATTCACCCATCTCCCCTATGCCTCGTCCATACTTGTGACAGTTGATGTTGTACCACCTACTATGTGTTTTTCTCAGATTTATATGCTCATCAGTCATGAATGACTGACTTGTAGCATAGACAATAAAAGTTTAATGAAAATGGAGTAAGGAAGGCCATGGTTCTTGATTTTATCTTTTAAAATTTTTTCAACTGTTTATAATGAAAATTTTTTTCTAAAAAATAGAAGAAAGGACAGTGGCTGATCTTAGATTGCTGAGAATTATTGTTTTTCCTACTTCTCTTCTAATCAACTGCTAAGATCCATCACTAATTTTCTCTGTAATGGAAAGGCTTTGGTCTAAATATACTGTGAGAAGGACAATGATAAACGAGAGACAAAGAAGCTAAAAGTGAGAACACCAGGTGGTAACTTCAGAGCTTGGAAACAAAGGTGTTTCACCAGAGGTTTGGAGAACGCAGGTGCCCTGTGTGTAAGGATGGGCACTCTTTGAAGCAAGAGGCTCCCCCAGGTAAAATGAAGAAGTTAGTTGTCGGCCCAGCATGGAACTATATTTCTTCCATTTTGGCTCCTCTTGGCACTCTTTTTATCTGTTGCCTGCTAGGATCTAAAATGATAAGGGAATTAAAGTTCTTTTTTCTCTACCACAGCCTTCCCTGATCTCAGGACAATAGTATAGTAAAGACTTGGCAAAGCTCTCTAGAAATCACACAGGTCATTTATCTAGACTGAATTTAAATTTAATGTTCAAAATACATAAAAATTTACTATTGTAACTGCTCTAATGAGGCATGATTTCTCCCTGTGGCTCTGGGGGAGAATGTTCTGGCAGTTTTGCCCCAGTGAAATGTCAGAGCAGGTGCCTAAAATAACTAATACACCAATTCTCGAATTTTAGGATGGTTTTGCCCTGATCCTCAATAAATGACTACATTTCTTTATGTTTTAATTCCCCCATCCAAGCAAGGGCAGATGCTGCTCATTTGCCCCATGTGATTAGCACAGAGAAAAATATCCAAATGATACAAAGGTGTTTTATAAGAGCAAGGTGCTAGAAAATGCCAAATAATGGCAGCATGTTTCTACCTATATGAAAAAAACCTTGATGGAGAAAGACAAAGGGACATAATACTCCTCAAAATGATAGGGAGGAATTCTAAAATATTTATAGCCAGAGGCTGAAATATTTTCACTGGGGAAAAGACAAACATAATTAAAAATCAGCTATTTCTGGTTTCTGATTACAATGTAGAGAGTTTAGAAGAGCATCCACTCATACCCTTACCAATGCAAATATCTTGGACAAACCCTAAGTTCACAACTTTTTAAGATTTGTCAGAGAGCTGACATCATTCAGAAAACACCTAGTTTCAATTTTAAACCTAAACAGATGCAAGTAACTTTGGGAAAGACAGAACCTGAGCCTTTGTTTTCTTCAAGCAGACAGAGACTGACACAAATAAGAAATTCCATTTGGATTATCAAAGAATTGGTAGATACTGAGTGGGTGGGGCATGGGTAGGAGGTGGTAGGAGTTTATAGCTCCATGGAACCACAGATAAAGGGGAAAGTTTGCACCAACATTTAGTCTCCTCTCTGTAGATATCACAAAAATATATTGGGGACAGACCAAAGAAACTATTTGTGTGGGGTAAATCTGCGGGAAGGAATAGCAGCTGCTATGAGACAGACACAAAACCAAAGCCTTACACTACAAAGAAGGTGTAAAGAAACAAGGAACACTGTTGCCCTAAGACCACTGAAAGTAATAGAAGTAAGTAGAAATTACCTTCTTCTCCTAGAGACACAGAAGATTATGTGCAGGACATAGTGCTACAGCTGGGTCAAGGGTCAGAGCACAGAAGAAAGCCATGCTTCTGAGAGAGTTAGGGACACAGTGTCAGCCTATGGCTGAAGCTTAGCTGATAAAACAGAGAATACTGTCCCTACTCATCTCCACTGTCACACTAGCAAGCTTCGAGTACAAGTTGACTGTGGAGAATTGCTGAGGGAATTATAAAACAGAGTTTGTTACTGAAATACAGCACAAAGTAAAGACTCAGAGCTGAAGTTGGACTAGACAACTTGCAAATCTCTGAGAAACTTTTCCCCACACTAAAGACAAACTAGCAAGAGTACATGAAGTCCACTGTAAAAGAAGGATAATAAAGCTACACAGAACACCCAAAATGCATTAAGTCCTCACTAGATTGACTCAAACTCCCACACTCAGAATTTCACAGGAAAAAAAAATGTATCCATCTTCCTGCCAAAAACAAACAAACAAACAAACAAAAAAAACACAAAAAATGGTTTATCTCAGTATTGGCTATCTTGCACAGGACACCAGATGTTCAACAACAACAACTAAGAAAATTCTTGGATGTGAAAGGAAAGAGCAAGGAAAAAACATCCCATTACAGCATTAACACCTGAAGCAATCATTCAACTGAACCAAATTTAGATATGATACAAAAGTTGCAACTGTAAGACTCAGAATTTAAAATACATTGAAGGTCATAATGAAAAAAATGCAAAAAAACTCCCACAAGATCAGATAGGAATCTCGCCAGTGAGATGGAAACTTTTAAGAGTCAGAAATATGAAGAATAGGAATAAGAAACACAGAGATAAAGATTACCTTTCATAAACTCATAACTAGACTCACATAGCCAAATAAAGGTCAGTTAATTTGAAGATAGGCAACAGGAATGAATTAAAAACAAAAAGAAAAGAGGATAATGGCTGAGGATTTTCCAAAATTAATAACAACAAACCATAGATGTAAAAATCTAGAAGTAGGATTTTTAAAAAAAGCACAATCATAGATACTTTCTATATAAATCTCTAAAAACAAGAAACAAACAAGAAAATTTGAAGATAGCCAGAGGACATAAAGACACATGAAGCAGGAAGAATTAAAGATACGAATTACAGCAGACTTTTTCTTGTGATTACTCAAGTTAGCAGGCAATGGATTGTCATTTTTGAAGTGCTGAACAGAAAAAAGAAGTCAACTCAGAATTCTATACTCAGAGAGTAACTTTTAAAAACAAAGCAGAAATAAGAGATTTTATCATTAGAGCAAAACCTGAGAGAATTAATTTGTGATAGAACTATATGACAAGAAAGAGTAAAAGACATTCTTCCAGCAAAAGGAAACTGACACCAGGCAGAAAGTTTGATCTACACAGAGAAATGAAAAATGCCAGAAAAGGACTAAAAGAGGACAACAATAAAATTTATTTGCTACTTTTCATTACTTCAAAGATAGCATGCATTATGCATTGATAGATGATTTAGGCATATTATTTCTTATGGCCTATCTAAAAGCAAACTTAGGGGGTGATCAAAAATACAGTGAAAGTTTATATTTTTTAAAACCTTATTACAGAAAAAAGCACACTGCCATTAATCCACTTCAAAAAACTTCTCCTTGCTTTGAACACATTTTTCTCATCATTCTTGCTACTTTCTGAAGCAGTTTTGGAAGCCTCTTTCTTGAGTGTCTTCATGTCTGCCTTTATTTCTTAATTCAAAATGTTTACAGCAATTTCTGTGAAATAAAAGCATTAAGATATGTCCTTGTTCACCTTATTCACAGGACCTGACATGTAAGTCTTCTGATTCTTTTTTTTTATTATTATTATTGGTACTGGGGATCGAACTCATGACTGCATGCTTGCAAGGCAGGCGCTTATGTTGCTGAGTTAAATCCCCAGCCTGATTCTTTTTCAAAGCCAAAATAACCATGAGAAATAAATGTTTTTAATTGATACAGGACATGGAGGCAGCTACAATAGCCCAACTAAAGACACTCAAGAGAAAGGACCTCCAGAAGTGCTTCATAAAGTACAAGAATGATGGGTGAATTGTGTTTGGAGCAAGAGGGACTTTTTAAAGGGGGATTATTTTCAATGCCTTTCATTGTAATAAACTTTCTAAAAATTTTAAGCATTAGCCATAGCTTTAGATAACACCTCATATATAATAATTATAATAATAATAGCATAAATTTAGAAAGAAAGAATTGGGAATATATTATTTTAAGGTTTATAAACAAATGTGTAATATAATACAATAATATAAACAAATTTTATATTATCATTTGGATATTGACTCTGACTAATGTAGCCAATACAAAAATTGTTAACTGTAGAGCCTCTTCTAGACATTTTTAGAGATACACATAATAAGTCAATAGTGAAACAAAATAGCATCATAAAAATGATTCAATAAAAAAGAGTAGAAAAGGAACTAAAAATATCAAACAGAACAAATAGAAAACATGTAGCAAGTAGGTAGATTTCAACAAAAACGTACCAAAATTACAATAATTGTTAGCAATCTCAATATACCAACTGAAAGACAAAGATTGTCAGGTGGGTTTATAAAGCAAAAACCTAACTACATGCTGCCTATAAGAAATAAACTTTAAATATAAAAGACATTGAATAGTTGAAGAATTGAAGAATGCAAAAATTATACCATGCCAGCTCTAATCCATAGGAAGATAGAAATGCTAATTAGGTCAAATAAAAGAGTCTTGAGATTAAAAAGTATTAGGGAGAAATGATGGGCATTACATAAAAACAAGGTAAATTTACCAAGATGTCACAAAAAAATCCCAAGGGTAAAAAGATATATGAATGAAAGCTGATAGATTTTTTTAAAAAGTTGACAGATTGGTAATTATAGAGAAATATGACATTTTTTCTCAACAATTGATTACAAAAATTTAAAAACTGGAGTGACAAATCTATAAGAAGACTTGAAAAACACTATCAAAAAATTGTCCTAACTGACATTTACAGATGACTCTACCAACAACAGAAAAATTCACATTTGTTTTAATTATAAATGGAAACTTCATCAAGATAGAACACATTTTGGGTTATAAAACAAACATCAAAGAAATGCAAATCATATAAGTTGTGTAAACTATATTTCATATCTATAATTGAATGAAATTAAAAATAAATAACAGAAAAAAATCTTAAAATGTCCAAATATTTCAAAATTAAACAGCATCATTCCAAGTAATTTGAGGTCATAGTACAATTTGCATACATTTTGAAACATAGAAAAATTAAAATTCAACATATCAAAATTGGTGGCATAAAGCTAAAGCAGTTTTTATAAATTTATAACAATACATGTTTTTATTAGAAAATAAAATTCTAAAGTCAACAGGTTTTTTACAAAAATATAAGGTGATTTAGTGGACCTGAGGTAGTCTTTTCAACAAATGCTGGCTCAATATGAAAAAAAAAAAAACATGAACCTTGACCTATTGTTCACATTTTATGCAAAAATGAACTAACAGTTGATCACAAACCTAAATATAAAACAAAATTCTCAAACATTTGTAATAAAATATCAGAAAATCTCTGTGAATGATAGATAAGTAAAAAGTTCTTAGATTTTTACTTAAAAAAGTTTGTAAAGCTTGATCCAGAAAAAATAAATTGACTCATTGTATTTTATTAAAGGTAAATCTATCATTCTATTCTCTTTAGCCATGTTAAGAAAATGGACACGTGTTAGATTTTGTCTTGTTTTGTAAATCATATACCTATCTCACAGATAACTTACAGAAAGAATATTTTATATATTCTTCAAACTCAAGTAGACAATTCAATGAAAATGCACAAAACATTTGAATAAAACTTGTCCCCAAAGGACATACAGGTTAACAAATAAGTTCATAGAAAAAATTCAGTCATTAACTATTAAGGAAAAGCTAATTTAAACCATAAGAAACTACCCCTGTGTACTTATTAGAAAAGTAATAAATACTATAAATAAACCTGGAGTTAAGGGACTAGCTCAGTTGTATAGCACTTGCCTAGCATGCATGAAGCCCTGTGTTTGATCTCAAACAATACAAAGTAAATAACTAAACAAAAAGTCTGATATATTATTTGTATACATTATATTGTGTAGACTTGGTATTTTATATATATGATAATATTTATGTAGGTATTATATATGCAACATAATATATAGGTATTATATATTATATAGATGTTTTTTACATGTAGTGTACATATTTTGGTATCTATAAAGAACTAGAGCTCTCATACTAGCATGAATGCAAACATGATATAGTGATTTTGGAACATAAATAGGTAATTTCTTATAAATAAAAAAAAATAAAGTTAAACATGCACCCACTTATATTGTAATATGGAATGCCGCAACTTGATATTTACCCCACTGCATGAGAAATAAAAATTTGTGACTTCACAAAAGCCTGTATTTAAACATTTGTAGAAACTTGACTCATAATCAGTGAAAACTAGATACCCTTCAACTGGTGAGCAGATAAACCATGATTCATCCACAAGATGAAATACTCCTCCTCTGCTATCAAAAAGAATAAGCCTTTGATAGGCACAACAGTATTGATAAATCTCAGATAATAAAGTTAAATTTCTAGATAACCTGCAATTTCATCTATATGACATTGTGGAAATTGAAAAACTATAGGAACAAGGAATAATTAAGTGAGTAAAAAGATGGGGTGGAATGTGTAGTTGGGCAGTGTTAGGAGCTTTCTGGGGCTGTTTTGTATCATGGACTTGCAGTGTGATGAGTTTGTTAGCACATATGAAAGTTTGTATCACATTGAGTGGAGTCTAGTATGTCTAAATTCTTAAAAAAGAGGGGCTGGGGATTCAGCTCAGCAGCATAAGTGCCCACCTGGCAAATGTGAGGTCATGAGTTTGATCCCCGGTATCCCCCCAAATAAATAAATAAATAATTTAAAAAGAAAGAAAAAATGAGTTGTGATAAACCTCTTAATGAGTGCATGTCTATATCCAAAATATACAAAAAACACAAAAAAGTCTGAATAATTTTTTGTGATGATGGGATATTAGGTAGAATTGTCAGGAAGGCAGACAGGTACCTTTCCCTGACATTTGTTTGATAATAAGAAAAGGGGGAATTTACCCCAATACCCCAAGTGACATGCACAGCTATATTTGAGGAGGAAGCAAAAGGGAAATGAGGTAGCATTTAACGAGTGCTTTTTGTATGCTATGTATTTTACTAAACATACGGAATGATTCATTTCTCACCATGACCCCAAGGTATTACTATCCCTGTATTACAGATGAAGAAAACACTAAAACACTGGGAAATGGAATAATTTATTTGAAATTCCACTAGCAGCAAACAGAAGAATATGCATTTCTAATGAAGTTTGTGTTGTCTTCCTTCCTTTGTTAGCACCATTCTCTACATACATAAAAATAGAATGAAAAAAAGTCAGATGCCAGCCTTTCTTGCCTATTTTCTGTTGTCACTGCTCCTTTCTCAGGGAGCTGCACAGTCTGCCCTGGGCCCGCATGAATTTTCAAACCTGAAGATTGCAGGCAATAGGGAATCTATTGTCTGTTGCTCTTTATACTTGATATTAAATATTGCTTATTAAATTTTTAAAATTCTTCACTTAAACATTCATAAGTGAAAAGCTCTGTTGGATTAAGAATTGCAAGATTTACAAAATTCATCCCTCATGATTTGTTCCTGCATGTGTTCAGAGATTTAGAAATGTCTTATTTATAATTCTAAACTGGTGTTAAGAAACTCCCCAGAGGAAAAGAAATATCACTTTCTTTAAAATGCAGTAAAGAGTCCAATGACAAACAAGAAGAGTTAGAAATACGTAATTAAAATTAATTTTACTGGGCTGGGATATTATTTATATTTTCTTCTTTTCAGAGACTATTTAATACATATCTAGTATTTGATCATTTTACTACTTTCAGTTAAAGAGAACTTCTGAGCATAAAATGGAATGTATCTGAAAATATCAAATACTGAGATATACATGTTGTACTCTTGAATGTAGAAAATACTTTAAACTACATATGAAATTAAAATGTAAAAAATGTAATATTTCCAAATACTTAGCAAAATAATAATTACTCAGTGCTTGCTTTTTGAGAACAGTTTAGGAAATAAGTGAATCAGATAATTAACCTATATGCTACAAACTTCCAAAAAATTAAATACTCAACTATTAAAAAGAAATAAAAGTGCTAGAAACATTATTAATAAACACTTATTTTTGTGGTTCTAGCACAAAAATATTATAACACTTTTTATTAATGTTTTATTATAACACTTTTTATTAATGTGTTTATTAATAAGAATAAATGTTGAGACTCTTGAAAATGGAGCCATTTTGTAAACATTACCTCAAATGCAAAAATCAAAAGGAAAAAACTTGTAGTGTCAATTGCATATAAATGCAGAACTGCTATAAACAAAATCTTTATAAAATAAGGTTAAGAAAAGAAAAGATGTCTAATAGAAAGAGATATCTGCAGCATTTATGCCCAGAAAAGTTGCTATCCTAGAGTCAGTATCTCAAATAACATAAAAATAAATGACTACTAAGCAAGAAATAGCAAAAGACTTGAAAAGAAATAAAAACTAAAATTAACCAATCAACATGTGAAAAGATTGTCTTAAAAGAATAAGAACTATGAAAACTTAAAAATGACAAAATGCATTTTTGGAACTTCTGACATTGAAGAATATTAATCTCAAAGAACACTTTTCAGCAAAACTACTAAATTTTTTTAAAAACTTATTACAGTAAAAGACTCATTGCACAGTCCTGCTTATCTGTTTGCATGACTGCATTTGTACCAAAAATGGCAGAATTCACTAGTTATACAGAGACTCCAAGTAAAAATACCTAAGTTATTTGCTATAGATTGGCCTTTAACTGTAAAAGTTTGTCAGCTTCTGCTGTGGATATACTTTGGGCTGTCTTCACAACCCTGATTCTGCCCTGTTCTAGGAGAATCTGTTCTTATGCACGCTACCTGAGTAAGTACACTTACCTTGGGACTCTTCTTCCAAGTCACAACTGCTTGGATTAAGAAAGTGGCTTGTTCTAGAACTGATCGTCACAAAATTGGCTTGTGTTGGGGATTTAGCTCAGTGGCTTAAGCACCTACCTAGCAAGCGCAAGGTTGTGAGTTCAATCCCGGTACCCAAAAAAAAAAAAAAATTGGCTTGTGTTCTTCAACTTGAGTGGTCAGATTTCTCTTTGGAGAATTACTTGTTGGAAAACCAGCAAACTGTTGAACTGGTTAGGGATGCTACAGCTCCAACCCAAAGCAATCTCAGACTTCAGTTGTATGCAAACTGAATTTACATGGGCAGTTAGCTGGAATACAGAGGAACAAGACAATCTCAAGCGTAGCCCAGATGGAAACCATATAGTGAAAAAGACCGCATGATGTCTGAGAAAAAAGAAAAATTTGGCTCCTGCCTTTTGTTTGGTTTGTTCTTATAAAGCCAGGGTTGTACTTTGTCTCTTGTATGCAAATGTATGTCAATATCTTGACTTTTTTTCTTATTTTAAAATCTTTCCTTCCCCAAATTCAAACCCTAGTCCAAAAATAAACATCTGAGATAAATATACACTTTGGATGAAGAAATACAAATGGCAAATAAATACATGAAAAAATGTTCAACATCATTGGTTATTGAAGAAATGCAAATTAAAACAACACTGAAATTCCATCTCACCCCAGAAAGAATGGCTGTCATTAAGGAATCAAGCAACAAATGCTGGTGGGGCTTCTCTACTGTTAGTGTGAGTGTAGAGTGAGTGGTTCAACCACCATGGAAATCAGTATGGTGATTCCTCCAAAAACTAGGATTAGAGATTCCATTCAACCCAGATGTTCACCTTCTGAGTATTTTCCCAGAAGAATTTAAAAAATCCTACCACAGAAATATATGTGCATCCATGTTTATATTAGTACAACTTGTAATAGCTAGATCTTAGAAACAACATAAATGCCCCACAACCATGGAATGGATAAAAAAGATATATTTTTATACAACGGAGTGCTCTTTAGCTATATAAAAAAGGATAAACTTGAGGATAAACTTAGAGGCCATACTCATAAGCAAAATAAATCAGTGCCATATGTGTAGACATCCTGCATTGTCTCCCTTCAGTAAAAAACTGAAAGAGTAAATAAGATCCAAAATCTACAGTAGATATTGAGAAAGAGAAAGAAACTGTTCAAAAGGAAATAACAACTGGGATGGGGGAAAGGAGAAAAGAAGGAAAAGAAAAAAAAGGATCTATCTATCTATCTATCTATCTATCTATCTATATACACATATATGATAATTATACTACTAATTTCATTTAGTTCATTGGAAAGAATGATTTGTACTTATATTGTGTGATAAATTTTGCATGCTTATATCTTGTGATTGATCAAATTTGGAGGCAGCCATTGTTAATTTCCTATTAACTTGCTATGAAATTCTGGTTCATTGCTTTTATTGATTTTTCTCTTTAAAATAAAAAAATAAAAAAAATCTTCCCTCTTCTTGAGCTGGATTGATTGTGATCAGATGAGCTTTGAATAAGAGAACGTGTTCTTAGAGTTATATTAGGACTCACAGGGAATGTTCGTTTTTTCTAAATTGTAAAATAATTTGTCAACCATGATTAAGAACAGTAGGTATTTTTCCTGCAGGATAATGACTTGTGTGTCATAACAATGAAAAAAATCACAATACAATAATTTTACTGCAGACATCACACCATTCAGGCTTGCATGAAAACTCAGTATTAGAGTGCCCATGTTACGCCATGGGAGGAAAGAGCATTTGAGGACAGATATGCACTTCAGTGTGTCATTGCTACAGAGCACTTATGCCAGACAATTTGGAGCTCTCCTTATGTGGAGAGTGGTAAGCCCTGGTTTCTCATTTCTTATCTGTAGAATACCTGGAGTGATCTAGTATCATAATTAGACATTGGCTGGTCTAAACTCCTAAAACCTCTTTTTTTCTTTCTATGGTATTATCTTAGTCTTTTTCAGCTGCTGCAACAGAATATCATAAACTAAATGGCATATAAATCACAGGAATGTATTTCTCACAGTACTGGAAGCTGGAAAGTCCAGTATCAAGACGCCTACAGATTTGGTGTTTGGCGATGGTCATACCCAGGGAAATAGATAATTGTCTTCTCATTGTGCCTGTCTTGTGGTAGAGGAAGGGAAGAAGCTTTCATGGGCCTCCTTTATGATGTCTCAATCCTATTCATGAGGGTTCTGCCCAAGGCCCCACCTCCTAACATCCTCACACTGGGAATTAGGATTCCAACATATGCATTTTGGGAAGATGCAGACATTCAGTCTACAGCAGGTGCCAAATGCATTCCCTTAATTTGCTCTACTCTTTGTCTATTTCTCCTACAACAAATTTGAAAAGGGAGAAATGGGATTTAGAGAAATGAAGATGCAGCTGTTCTAATTGTAAAAGCAGAGATAAAAACAGAACCACTTCACAATAAGGAGATGCAAAATGCCCACCTGAGAGTGTTGGGAGGGATTTGGACACTGGAACTCCTGCAGTGGTCTTGGTAACCCCATAAAACCTACTAGACTTTTACAGGCATTGTCCCAATTGTGTGTGTGTGTGTGTGTGTGTGTGTGCTGTGTTGTATTTTTGTGTGTACCTGAGTGCACACAGTGATGGAGGGAGAAATGATGATCATGAATCAGATATGTATGTATTGGTTCTTCATTTTCTTTCTTTCAAAGATACCATCATGATACACATTTAACAATATCTATCACACTGGAGACCAGTGACAGTAATGAATAAAATGTGCTCCATGTCCTTTGTGGAATTTACACCCTGGGAAATGAAATAAACCTAAATAATTAATAGACAACCAATATTACATTGGCCGAATGAACTACAACTTTGGGAACAAGATGGAAACACTTAGTGTCCTAATAGCGGCTGGAGGTGAAGAGTGTAAGAGAAAGTCCCACCACTACGGGCATTCAAACTATGACTGAGGCTTCAGGTTGAGACAAAAATGGGACAAAGTCCCTCTTTACAGTTGAGACGAAGCTCAGGCAACATTCTGAGACAGAGAACAACACACATGGAGATCCCTGGGTCTCTATCATGCTGTGGATTTCAGTGTGTGGAAAGAATTGGGTGAGAAGCTCAGATTCAGGAGTAACAATGGATTAGGAATGAATGAGGTCAGGATCCAAAGGTGAGCCAATGAGAACAAAACCCAAATCAAGGAACGAGCCAAAGCCTAACCATTTCTATTACTATACTTTTCAACACTCTGAACAAAATAAAGCATGATGAGATTTACTGAAATTCAGGTATAGCGTCATTGATTCTTTGGACATGGCAATATGGAGGGAGTTTTGTAACATCCCACTCATATTCTTGCACACTGTGATGCACCTAGGAGAGGAGAATAACTTCATCATTTCTTCCATGGATACTTGTTATGTACTTGCTTTGTACCTGGAATTGTACCAGGCACTGGAGGAACAAACAAGAGAGACCAGACTGAGCTTACATAGGAATCTCCTCTCTGCACCTAGAAATAGAGGATGGAGGCCAAAAGTTGAGATGCAACACAGTAGGGAGGTGATCCAGAGGTCAGCCGACTTTATGTTCATCCCATACATGGCAGAAAAGCACAAATTGCTGCAGTGCAAGGGGTCTACAGGGTTGATCTTTGTGACAGGTAACTGTGGTGTCAGCTTGAATGGGAAATGTGTCATTGATTGGTTTAACACAGCTCTAAGAGTGACTGGATGATGGACTTCGTGAAGAAGGAAAACCCTTCTCGGGTATGTGTGGCATCAACCAATAGGTTTATGGCCTGGATGGAGTAAAAAGGGGGAACAAAAAGAAGTCTCGCTTTTCCTTATTTGCTTTTCCTTTGGACATGTGTCTCCAGTGTAGACTCTCCAGCTTTGGAGCACAGGCTCTTTGGGATCTTCATAAGGACCTACAAGGAACTCTACAGTGGGTTCCAGGACTTTGACTTTACACTGGACCCTTCAGATCTTCTAGGGCAGACAGCCCTTTGTACTCTTCCATCTGACTCTGCAGAAGATATATATATATATATATATATGATTTATGCATAATCTATCCCACTAGTGAAACCTAACAGAAATTGTGAAGATGGCACAAGCTTTACTCTTGACTTGGTACATCAGAACCCCAATATCAAGCAACATCGGTGCCATGATGGTGAGTGCAGCATATGTGTGTATGTGTGTGTGTGTGTGTGTGTGTATGTGAGAGAGAGACAGACAGACAGACAGACAGACAGACAGACAGACAGACAGAGAGTATTGAGAGGAAGTGAAAACAATTACCGGCATACCATTTTGTCTTTGATACCAGCACCAAGAGAAAAGACAAAACATGGTAGATACCTTGGAGAATCCAAGAAGCCCAGACACCATGTCAATCCCTTCCCCCAAGTCACTTTAGAGCTGTTTTTGAAGAAATTGGAGGGGTGGATAGGTTTCTGGGGTGGGGAAAAAAATCCAGTGAACAATGACTTATGATAATTTTATGTCTCCATTTTTATGACTTTTTTAGCCTTGGTGAAGTGAAAGATTTAAGGCGTTAGCCTGGACTCACAGGTACAGAAGCTGTGACTCACTCTCAGAGACTTGGAAATAAGGCTGGGGTCAAAATCCAGCCTGCTTTAGAGGCCTTCATTTTTCTTATCATCTTCTTCAACAAATGATCTTTATGTTAACATTGCCTGTCATGTTATACCTAAAAATGCCACCCTAAAGCACCAAGAATTAGGCCACACCCACTGAGTGGTTTGTCCAGTGACTTGGACACAGTGGGTGTTCAATAGACTTTTAAAATTCTGTTCACTGGCAGGCCCCAGTTGTACCGGTGAAGACAGGTGCCTTAATTCCCTCACTCTATTCAAGGAAGCAGCAGTACCAGGGCACTTTGGGGACCGCTAATCCCTACATGGGTCAGTGAGCTTTAGCATTAGGCTTCTTTCTGTGCTCTGTACCTTATGAGCTTTACTTTGTGAAGACGGAGAAAGAATTTAAAGTCACACACTTTTTCTATAGCTGGCTAGATAAAATGTTTTTGATAGATGAAGGAATCAATATTATTGCTGTAAGTATAGATTTTTTAAAATGGGTTTCAAGGTCAATACCTATTAATTGGGAGTACTGTGATACTATAGTGATTTTTCCAAGAATTGCCGGGGCATTACCAGAAAGTCACGGATCTGACTGGCTTTCAGCATCGCTTCCCCCTTCTATTCATATTAGAAGGCACTGAGCAATGTTGGGTTTAGAAAGGGAATTTAGAAATTACCGGTGACAGGCAGATAAGAGGCACCTGTTTAATTGTATTCAAACTCGTCTGAACTGGTTTCCAAAGACCTGCATCCTCCCTCTCCCTTCTAATATAAAGAGCAGAGTGGCATTTTCCTTTAATCCAATTCTATTTAGGAAAGGTTTTGAAACTAGAAGAGATAGACAGAGGGGGAGAATCTGATCTGCTGGCTTTTGCAACACACCAGCTTTGCTGTATTCAGACTAAGGAAGCTTCATTTCAGATTGGGGTGGGGAAGGTCACGGGATAGCAGTGTGAGCCAGGCTTTAATGCTGAGTGTGACTGGTTTTTTTTTTTTTTTTTTTTTGCATCCTTTGGGAGGTGGCCCATGTGGAAGACCATAGCGCCTAGTCAGAGCCAGGCTTGTTCCTTGCAAAAGGAGAGGAGAGGGTGGGAAGCAGCCAGGAGCAAGCAGGGACATTTGATTGCACAGGTTTATGCCTAGATGGAGGCTGCTGCCCATGGGACATGCCACCTTGGCCTAGAGCAGATCAGCAGTAGAGATGACCCTGGTCTTTCCTCCACTTTAGAGACAGAATATCCAGTAATTATGTGACTGCATGATTGTTGGCCCAGCTTCAGTTCATCGTGGAAGACAGAAGAGGTACACCCCTGATACCAACTGGGGTGTCCCCAGCCCTTTGGTTTTGGCTCTGATTGCATTATTTCCCTGTTTCCTATTCAGAAAATGATCCCTCAAAAGAGCCACCCCTTAAAATCACTTGGTTTCAAATTTTTTCAAGTTGTGATTATCCAAGAGCTAATTATTGCCTTTTGCACTGTCTGTGGCTTTTTCTTGACTTTCCTGTGTCCCTCCTGCTGCTGCCCATTTCCCTGTCATTAGCACCTCCACCAGAGATGGAGAAGGGACAGTACACGAGGTCATGCTTACACCAGCCACCTGCAGTTTAGCAGGTCCCCATCGGAAGGGATTCAAGTTCTCAGGTTCACAGTCGCCCGAGCATCAGAGTTCTCCTGACAGCATGGCAGAGATAACTGAAAATTGCAGGGGCAAAAGCCTCTTGCCAACAGCTGCCTGATGTGGTTCTGGTGGTTGGTGGAGTGATGTAGATGCTGTCTCTCTTAGGATCGGTTCTGAGTCTAAGCTGCTGCCAGGACAAATGTGGTCACCCATGAAACTGTATTTATTTATACAGCCCAGTGGTCCCATGTCAGAATGCAGGCCTGCATAAATCCCCTCCTCAACACTTCCAGCTGTAGGAACTCAAGTCCCTCAGGGTGGAGGATGCTCCTGGTTCCCGCCAGCTAAGCCTTCAGGCCTGCTTTGGTTGCTGAAGCTATGGTTGAGTTGCATGGAAAACAGTAATCATCTCCAAGTCTTTCGTGTTTACCAGGTTCAGAGCATCAGCCCTTGGAACAGAATCTATGGGCAGGAGGGAGTCAAAAATAGTGAGAGACACAGAAGGAGGGACAGGAAATATAAATCCAGAGGCTGGGAGATTGCAAGGCAACAGGCTGTGCAGCAGAGGATTCTGGCAAGAGAAGCACAAGCTCTGAGCATGGCCCTTAGGAAGCAGAGTCACAGGACCTAGAGCAGCCAGGTTCCTGGGAAAGTCGCTACCTGTTGAAAATGAAAATGAGGAGCAAGAAGGCAAAGTCCAGCTCTCAACATGCAGGACTTGTCTGTACACTAAATCCTCAGGGCAGACGCCTTGTGGGAAGTAGCTGCCACCAATGGGGAAAAATTGGGACTTAAACACAGGAATGAAAATACAGAAAACAAATACAGTTATCTTTCTGGAATGCCTGATTTTATAACTGAAATTCATCCTGGCTATCCTTATATTATTTAGTAAATATACAATCTCTCATAATCAAACAAATAGGATTAGTACTTCTCAAATAATATGTTACCTGTATGCATTTCTGAGTAAGCCACTTCCTTTGCATTTGTATAAATAACAGATGAAGCTATGACAGGCAAGATCCTGATGTGTATTCTCAATTTTAGTTGAAGCATAAAAAGGGAAAGTAACTATTTAGGGAGACAAATTTCAAAATGTATCAAAATCTCTATTCCTAAATCTATCTATCTACCTACCTGCCTATCTGCTATCTAGCTGTGCCCCCAAATTCTACTTAAGGAATTTACTCTAAGGCTATCATCATGAATATATTCAAAGATTTAATTAATGAATGTTTATAAAGGTAACACTTTTTTTGTGTTTATGAAGATTTCTTAGTGAGCTGTAATTGATTTACAGTGAAATGCACAAATCCTAAGTGTACCGTTCAGTGAGTGTGAACAAATGCACACACCTGTGTAAGTCACATGCCTGCAAGATATAGCTTATTTCCCTCACCCCAGAACATCCATTAATACACCTACCCAGTCACAGCCCCTAGGCACCACTACTATTCTGATTTTTATCATAGAAGTTTAATTTTGCTTGTAAGAGATACTATTGTGACAATGTTAAATATAGAATTAAAACATATTTCTATCCTCTGCAAACCATGGTTCTTAGCAGTCATTTATAGTTCTCAAGAAAGACAAAATATGGTAAAATGAGAAGAAGTGAAAGGTCCTGGACAGAAAGGATGAGGGATAGGAAACTAAGTCATCTCCTTCTGTGCTAGTGCTTCCTGGGGGGAAATGAACTCATGGAGTCAAGGAAAGCTGCCCATGTGTCTTGGTCACCTGGAATGGGATTGATATTAGAGGGAAGCAGTGAGATCCTCCTACCTTGCAACCTCCCACTATGAGGTCTCCATTCTGGACATCAGAACTTCAACAGAAATGATGCTCAGAAATAATATCTGACCAGACTGCAGGACTGAGGTTCTTTTTTCTTTCTTTCTTTTCTTTCTTTCTTTCTTTCTTTCTTTCTTTCTTTCTTTCTTTCTTTCTTTTTCTTTCTTTCTTTCTTTCTTTCTTTCTTTTTCTTTCTTTCTTTCTTTTTCTTTCTTTCTTTCTTTCTTTCTTTCTTTCTTTCTTTCTTTCTTTCTTTTCTCTTTCTTTCTTTCTTTCTTTCTTTCTTTTCTCTTTCTTTCTTTCTTTCTTTTCTCTTTCTTTCTTTCTTTCTTTCTTTCTTTCTTTCTTTCTTTCTTTCTTTCTTTCTTTTCCTTTTTTCTTTTCAAAAGTCTGAGTTCCAAAACACAGCCCCAACATTCCTTCCACCCAAAGTCAAAGCCAAGCTCTCTTGCATGGCATATTAAGCCTTCTATCCTCTACTCCTGATCTACTTAACAAACTCCCTCTTTGAGGTGACCAACTCATCCAGGTGTTGGTACTTGGGAAATCCTAACTCTTCCCAGGTGTTGGTACCTGAGAAATATTCTGGTATGGAGCAAGTTGGGATGGGATGGGATGGGATGGGATGGGATGGGATGGTAGATTACCCCATTTTAACCCCTGTCACCTAGCCTCCACTGCTGGCATATTAACTAAAAGTTTGTACCTAATAAAATAGTACATGCTTCTGTCTTAGTAATTTTTTCTTCACAGGACCTGGTATAGAATGGGCACTAAATGTTCTATCAGTCTCTGACAACTCATTTCATCCATAAGAGTAACATTTTCTTTATGATTTTTTTTGACCTGGCTTCTATCTATTATAAGTCTTAAGGAAGTTTTTTTTTTCAAGAAATTCCATTGTGATGCTCTTTCCATTAATAAATACTACAAGCTTATACTACTACACTGGTCTAGTGTGTCTTCTCTCCCAACAGAGAGAAATATTCATTTGCCTAGAATCACTGAATAGAATGAATTTTACTATAGTCAAGAAAGTGGGCACAGCCCCCATAATCCACTGTCTCCAGGTACCTGCCAGATGAGTCTACTTTCGGATATTGAAGTGCTATTTCCCTAACAAAAGGCCCTACCATTATCCTACTTCGTGAACAAACACCAGTGAGGTGACAGTTTTTTTCCACTCTGGAAGCATGCTTTACAAATTCTGAGACTGGTGATTGATTCCCCAGGATCATTTTATCATTACAAGTGGTAGGCTTAATGAAAAACCCATCAAATGCAATAGAAAAAACAATGTTTTTCTTTTTTAAATCTACTTTTACATTTTAACAAATGTTATTTTCTGAAATGGAGATCTAGATACATTTACCACTGAAATATTCCATTACTACTATGAATTCTATTAGCCAGCATGCTTATTGCATTAATGCTCAGAGCAGGGATCACTAGAAATGACATTTATTTGAGAAAATTAGGAAAGAAGTCTTCAAAATTAAACAACTTAATCCTTGTTTCTGATTGTGATTCACTCAAGTCTGCACAGCTCCAAACTCCCTTGGTGACCTGCATTTAATTCTGTCTTGAGAAGCTTTCTCCTTACATGGGGCATTTCCGAAGTCAGTGCCAGCTCTGCCCACTTGGCTCAGCTGTTAAATTCTTGCACAAGGAAGTCCTAGGGGTCTTACCCTGGAGCTTATCCTTTCGTACAGTGGTGTGTAGTAAGAAGACCAGAAGTTTATAATCACATCCATTACTAAAATTTTACTTCCTCCTGCACACTGAAGATTGTAGAGCACGCTTTCTGTGATTTGGAATGTGTGATTGTTTTTCTCACAGCATCCAATGCACTTGCAATTCCCTCCTCCATGGCTTTGTCCCCTTATGAGAGGTAACAGAAAAGCCAGCTGATATCCACCCTACACACATCATCCGTTTTGCAGTGAGGAGGAAACTGGTCACTCATCCTGAACATTGCCTTGTTTCAGCTGTTCCCATGCAGGTAGGTCTTCATGGTACTTTTAAGTTATTGAGTTATTCTCCTCCATTCCTAAAAATGTTTGCATGGTGTGTGGATAAGGTCATCACTTGCCAAGGACTAACCTTTAGCAGGCTAACAAGGAAAAATGGCCTCAATACAACAACACTAAAGCCCAGATAGCCAGAAAGATCCTAAAGACCTGGGGACCAGAGCAAACCACAAGACAAGAGTAAGATGTCCACCAAACTTGTGCTAAGATCTGAGAACAACTTAGCATTTTTTCTGGAAAAAGGATTAGTTGACATTTAGAGAAGTGTTGTATTAAAAGGTAAAAAGTGATTAAAAGCCTGGAAAGTAGAAACTCAAGTTTAGAAAGTCAATGATATTTGAATCCATGATGAATTGAGTAATATCTAAATGACCCCCTAGGGGTAAATGTCAAGACCAGCATGGCACTGTGCTCTTTCTCACTGCCAGGAACTTGGTATAAACAGTTTTCTCCCCTTGGAAATTACTGCATTCCCCTTCTCACCCCTTCTCCCTAAATTTCTGTTTCCTAAAACAACTTCTGGTTCCTTATTCACCTCAAGGGCAAGGCTCTTCTCCAAGAAGTCTTTTCTGATCTCTCTGACCATCACTTGGATACATGTCTCTTGTTTGCTTCCAAAGAACTTGTATTTAATACTATTGTAATAACACTGATAATGTATTCACTGAGCATTTTTTTTAATTTTAAAGAGAAAACCAAACCAAACAGAACATAATAAAGCTAATCAGAACAGAACAATGAAATTAATACAGGACTTCAAAACAAGATAATAGGGAATCAACAATGGCTACCATAATGTCTCTGTTTTCTTCAAAATAGCTGTCCATATCATCAGACATAATAAAATCAAACAAAATAAAACCAATCAAAACATTGATAGTTATACAGTATTTCAAAACAGGATAATAGGAAATCATCAATGACTACCATAATGCCTCTTGCTATCTTCAAAATTGCTGCCCATTCCATCAGACATAATAAAATCAAACAAAACAAAACAGAATAAAACCAATCAAAACACAACATTGAAGAAAACAAAACAATAAAACAGAACAAAGCAAAACAGTGAGAATGATATTGGATTTAAAAAATTAGACATATTTGCTATATTGCATATTGTTATCACCTTAATTGATGCTCAGACTACTGCCCTTAGGCCTGCAAAGCCAATCAAACAATACCAGCATTAAGTTGTTTTTGTACCCCAGTTGCTACCAACTCAGTCTGCATTCCTCTGATTCAGCCAGTTGCTTGCTTGGTAGTGGTGGGGTTGTTCTTATCTCCAAGCCTGGGTGAGGGTTGGCTCATGGGAAGAGCGAACTGGCTTCTTCTTCTACCTCCCAGGCCTGTCATGGCTTCTGCTAACTCACTGGAAGGGCAAATTAGCTTGTTTCTCCTCCCGGTTCCTGCATAATTTAAGCCAGCTCATAAAAAGGGTAAATTGACTTCTTGTTACCCATGAGTGTTTATTCAGTGCCAGGTCCTATTCTAATCACTGCACTCATAACATCTCATTTAAACCTCCAGTAAGCTGTCAGGAGTATTGAAGTACTCCTGTCACAGGTGAGAAAAGAGAATCACAGAGACATTTAAAACTTTCTCAAAGTACGATAGTTTTTGTCAGGCCAGAGATTAAGATCTAGACTCTGAACACCTAACTATCATACTATAATATTTATCTATAACTTTGTTTTAACTTCAAGGTGACATCCAGATTTAAAGACAACCTACAAAGACCTATCTTTCCATCAGAAGACTCTCAAGGGTTTGTAGTCATCATTAACCACTACTTTATTTGAATGACATAATGTGCATGTGTGTGCGTGCATGCATGCATGTGTGCATGTGTGTGTGTGGGTGTCTGTGTTGTATTTAGGTCATAGCCAATTACCTATCCAGTGTTCATCAGGAGAAGCTGGGTCTTTATTGCATTGTCATTCTCTAAACTTAACTCTGTCAAACTTAGCCTTTTGAGTTTCTATGTTAATCTCTTCCCTGTCATCTAAAAAGAAAAACAAACAGGTTTCATGATAACTACTTGAGTGTGCAGCAAATCGTTTATTAACTTCCTTCCATTTGGTATGAATTGCAAAAACCCTCCATGCAATCTCGTGTAAATAGATCCGATTGCTCCTTCATACACCCGTGGTGGACATCATTAAATAATCAAAATGCTCAGGCTATCTCTTAACCCACACTGCAGGTGGGCATTATTAATTAAATAGACCTGGCATATGAAATCAACTTATTCACCTCCCCTCTTTTATGATATCACTTTCTTCTTCTTCCTCTCAACATTATAGACATAAGGACCAAATATAATTAAAAAAAAATCCTGGGGAAAAATGGAATTTAACATTTCATAAGTAGTCATGTATTTTTAGATAGATCTTGAAAAACATTTAAAACATTTACATTCTTGTAGACCGTAAAAGTGTATTTGAACTAAAACTATTGATTTATATACAATAATATTAAGGTGATTTTTGCTACTCTTGTACAGTTCATAACAAAAATTGATTTTCATTGTCTTTCTCCTAAAAAGAGCCTTTACTGTGTGCCTAATTCTGTGTGATTCTACACAAAGCATTGCATAAAGTAGATTATTTGGAAATAATTTTACAGTTCATAGACATAAAAGATTTTAGTTCTCTGCAGAAGCAAGGCTTACTTATTATTCACGATACTGTTTTATCAGAGTTAGTTTTTTAAAATATATGTGCCCAAAATTCAAAATGCACAGTTACTTTCCATGATTACGTTTATGGTAGCCATGTACTGCTGGGTTTTGAAGCAGAGCCTTCATCAAGGCAGAACTGAGAAAGTATTTTACCTTCTGATTGTACCCTCTACCTCCAGCATTTCAGAAAAAGTGTCAGGTTGGTGCTCAGCTGCTGGGAAAACCAATGATCAACAGTCAACAAAATTCTACGCTTTGAAAATTTTCTGGCAGGGAGACCTAGAGCTGGAAGGAAGTAATACACAGTGAAAATGATGATGTTTTTCTTACTCCTAAACTAACCAGACATTCATCTTATTCTTATGCCTGTCGTGGTGTACCCAGAAAGTGCTAGATAGAGTTAGCATAATGGAATAACTCCCTGCACTCTCCAGGGAAAGAAACTTCTCATTTATGATGTACTCTGTAATAGTAATGATCTTTATAGCTTTGTAGTTCACTCTCAACAAACGGCTTTGGAGATGGATTAAATGATTTCGGTTTGCTATGGCTATTAGTCTATCTCAGAAACAGTTTTCTGTCTCATACACAATATACTGATAGTGATTATCCCTTATTTCTAAATAACACTATCAGGGATTCAATGACAATACGAACAGCAGGAAACCCCAAGTAGCATGATAATAGCTTCTTAAGCAAGGATGCAGCTTTCCTTTGCTGGGAGGGCTGAGGTGAGCCAGTGGACCAGGGACAGACAACTTTTGTCTTCTGAATGCTGTCTTATTTCCTCCGTGAGAGCCTGTGATTGAGAGGGTGTGAGTATAAAGGAACTCGAGCCAGCAGTACAAATGTATTTCATATCTTGGCAGAAACTCGCTCACCATCCCAGTCCAATGTGATAATGGTATTCTTTCAGGACTGTGACCCACTGCAGGAAAACCCTGAGGGTCAGACAATGGCCAGAAATTAACTCTTGGCTTACCTGCAGCTTTTCCAGAAAACACCAGGCCTTAATATTCCAGACCTTGAAGAGTTGATCTCCCCTGGTGATAGCAATCTGCCTTTCAATTTTGCTGTCTCGAAGAGCCAGCTGTGAGCCTTTATATAACATTTCACAGTCCCTTAATTACTGCATGACAACCTCAGGGTTGCTAATCCTAATACCACTCCGAAGTGAGGAACTCGTGACATATCAGCAGTTTAATACAACTCTTTCTGTGGTAATCATGTTTGGTGGAAAATATAGCTCTTCCTGAACACAGTGAATGGGTACCCTTAAGAAAGAAAGATGAACTTTTGCTTTCTACATCAGCAGAGAGAAGCAGTGTTTCACGTCTTGACTGATGAAGCACCAGGATGCTAAATGTTTAACACAGAGCTCAGTGGCAGAGATGGAGAGCAAAAAGTGGATAAAAACTGGAAGGGAAAGTATCCTTGGATTACTCATTGTACTACCTAAGCAGAGTCTGTCAATCTATTTTATTTTCTTGGTAGAAACTATATTCCAGAGGCAGTATTCCCGGGCCACACCACAGTGCAAGAAGACAGTCAGCTTTGATGGTGTTAACAGGGCATCCAGGGTAGTTTTACTGCTCATGAGCAAATGACAGCAGATCAAAACACCTACAGTAAAATAGAAAAGTTTTGTCTTTTAAAAAAATTATTATTATTAACAGAGACCAGTGGCCAGACCCAATCATTTGGGACCATGTTGACTGGGATTCAGGTCAATTACTTGGTTTTCTCTGTCTTTTCCCTTTCTGCCCAAATTGGTATTCTGCTGACTGCCAGTACAATTAATCAGGTCTACACTTCAAATATAGCTGTGTAAATATAATTCGAGATTTGAAGTTTGATGAGTCTTCTAATACTCCAAGGCATATTAATCAATCAACAAGTACTTAGTGAATCTCTGTTGTACACTCAGTATTTTGCTAAGTGCTCTGGGAGATATGAGACATCTGAGATAGAGTTCTCATCCTCCAACAAAGTGCTGAAAACCCAGTGGGCCTGGGTTTGAATCATCAACTTATTAGGTTGGTGACCTTGTACCAAGGAGCTACATTTTGAAGCCTCACTTTTACATGAAATTAAAAATGACTATTTTACAGGGATGGAATTTCTAGCACGGGCCTCTTCTCTGAACTCCAGATGTGTATTATCTAGCAGTGTACTTCTTGCTATTTCCATCTGGATATGGAGCACAATTACAAAGCCAAGTGCTAAATACATGCCCACCCCACTCCCACTGAGACCTCTGCTATCAACGTGTCCTCCAACTTTTCTCTCTCAAGAAATGTCACTACAATTTTTCCCAAGGTCTTTCTTTTCTCACAAATTCGTGTGCAAGTCCTGTAGATCTTTCTTACCCTGATAATACATCTCCAAACAAGCTTCTTTTGCTTATCTTTTTTGCCTCCACCTAATATCCAGATAGTTTTTGTTCCTGTCCTGGTGAGATGGGGCAGCCCTCTGTCCCCATGCATACCTCTGATTCTCAACTCTCTACTCCAGTCCCCACTAAGTACTGAAAGTGCTGAGTATATTCAATTCTGGTTAGGATCTAGATGAGCATGAATTCCTATTTTTCAATGGTCCACAATCTCTCAATTAATTCTTAATCTCTCTCTTAATTCTTTTGGTACTCAACTTGTCCCATATTTGATCTGGGCAGCTTCTTGAAATGAAGCTTTAACATCTTAATGACCTGCTCCTTTTTTTCTTCACTACTTGTAATGCTCATACTTCCTGACATCTGCCATGACAAATCTTTCCAGGATCCGTCCTCTACCTTCTTTGAGGCAAGAATAAGATCTGGGTGCTAAATGTGCTCATTAGTCATAGAATACATGGCTTCTTTAAGAGGACAGAATGAAAAAAAAATATATCCATGTACATGCAATTACACTCATACAAATACTTGTCTATACATGTCATGTATACACACATATGTGTTCACATTTTAGACCACTTGAGTTCATATTGTTCCTCATGATCCCAACCCATCTTTACATGGTTCTCTTATTTACATTCCATATCTATGCCCTTTCTTTCACAGTGAAATCTCTGGCCACCAACAACATCAATGCATTTACTTATTTATTCAGTTCATAATGGTCTTATGCTCCCCCCCCCCGAATTGTTTCTTTAATACCTGCTCAAATCCAAACCAACTAAAAAGAATTCAAGATTTGTTTGTAATGCTCTGTTAACATTTAGGGATTTATAAGTTATTCAGTTTCTTTTTGTTGTCACCCCTAAGCATGATTATGGTATTTTTTGAGATAATATTCAGTTCATTTATTTAGTTTATTTTCTACCCTCTCCGTCTTTATTATAAGGCTAGTTTTATTTTTTGAATATTTAGAACACTAACATGATTCCAAAAGTCAAAATTGTACAAGGAGGAAAGAATATTCTGAGAAGCATCACTCCCCAAACGTTTCTTTTCTTTGATCTTCCCTGCCCTGCCTTCTCCAACCTAAAAGTTAAGCTTTTTGCTTCAGGTGTATTTTCTGTGCGCCTTAAATAAGCAGACATGTTTGTAGTTGTGTATTTCCTCCTTTCTTACGCAAAACACAGCATAAAATACATACCCTTTTATACTTTGCTTTTTTCACTAAAGAATATCTCCCGGAAATCCCTGAAAATCAGCTCATGGAGTTTTTCCTAATTGTGTAATGTGTCTAATACTGTTGAGTGGATGGGTCATGCTTTGTCATGCCAAGTCTTGAGACACTGAAGGAGCTTCTAATATTTTGCAATTACATGTGATTTTGCAGTGAATAAATTTACACATAGGTCTTTTATACTGCTGGAGGTGTATCTTCCATGGAAAACCTAGGAGTTGGCTTGCTGGATCAAGGAGTATATGCAGTCATAGTTTAGTGACATATAATGAATTTTCCTCCATAGATGTCACAACATTTAATATTCTGGTGAGCACTGCAGGAGGATGATTGTTCCCCACAGTGCTACCTATGAGGTGTGTGGTCAAGCTTTTGAGTTTTGCCAATCTAATAGGTGAAAAGGGGTTACTTAGTGTACTTTAATTTACATTTGCCTTAATTTACATTTGTGTAAAGTTGTGCAGACAGAATTTTCATATGTTTAAAGACTACTTTATATTTTTGTGAATATTTTGTTCATGTCTTTGATCTATTTATCTATAAAACTTCTGGCAATTTATTCTCCAATATTTAAATATTATTTGTACATTAATGATAGTAATCCTTGAACTGTAAAATATGTTGGAAATGAATCTTACAGTGTGTTACTCATTTTAAAGATTATTTTTGGTAATAAATTTATCAATACTTTCTTACATTAAATATAGACAATAAGTCATAGAAAATCTTTCCCTTTATTTATTATGAGGCATTCATCCAAGTTTTCTTCTAGTAGTTTTATATTTTCACTTTTGACATTTAGATCTCAGATCTATTTTGAGCTTAGAGTATTATATGAGGAATGGTTCTAATTTTTATCTTTTCTAAAATTATATCCCATTGTCTCAGTGCTACTTAAGAAGAAAGAAGACAAATTTCTTGTATATGATGAAAGTGATATCTTTTTTTTAAAAAAAACTATAATTAGGTCAATTTGGCCTAGTTACTCACTATTTAAAAGCAATCTTTTAACAAGCTTTTGCTTGATTTAATAGTATATTATTTAAAAGCAAACTTTTAACAGATTTTCAGCAGCTCTGTGTGGGCTGATATGAAGGACTACAATTCAGATGAGCCACAGGCATTGAACAAGTCTGCACCAATCTGACAACTCTTTCCTGTGAGCCTTTGTTGAGTGCACATGAGTAATATGCTAGTGGCCAACAATGGAGCAAGAGATCTTTAGAAAATCATACTCCCTCCCTAAACATGGCTCATTTTCTACATGCAAAACTATGGCACAGTGAGACTGTTCTTGCTGTACTCTTCCTGAATTCCTAACCCATGGATTCATAAGTCACAAAATTATTATTGTACTAAGTTGCTAAATTTTGGCTTATATGTAGTAAAAGATAACTGACCAACAACTTCTATAAAACATTATATTGAAAATCTTCATCTATGAAGTAAGACAATAAAAAATGAATAAAAGATATATATCATAAAGGAAAAAGTGAAACTTTCAGTGTTTCCAGGTGACATGATTGTATACACAAAAAGCATGATGGGAGCTCAAGAAGAAGAAAATTACCTATTAAAACTAACAAGTAGATTTGATATAGTCAGTAAATGCATAGTTTATGTATACCTAGTGGGCATGGAGATGTAGCTCAGGGGTAGAACACTTGTCCCACATGCTCAAGACCCTGGACTTAAATTCTAGCACAATTTATAGATTATATAATATATAATATATATGAATATAAATTAAAACATATAATAGCAACAAAACAATCAAATATTTGGGTATAAATCTAATAGGATACAAGTGTTGAGCACAATGCAAGAGCTCTGCACTGAAAACTACAAAACACTGATAAGAGAAATTAGACATGCTCTTTAGCAAGGTGCCATATACTCTAATTGGAAATCATAGTATTACCAAAATGACAGTTCTCCCCAAATCAAGATTCAACACAGTTCTAATCAAATTCTCAGGAGGCTGATTTATAATTCTTATGAAAATGCAAATAATTTAGAGCAGCTATCACAATTCTGAGACAGAAGGACACATTTAGAGATTTTCTATACTTGGTTTAAAATGTAAAACTGGAGGACCTGCTGGACAGGAAGCAGCAGCAAAGAAGTTGTGCAGCCCGCTGTGTGTGGGCAGCAGCCCTGCTGGCTGGGGAGAACCAGCAAGGAAGCTGCCCCCCCGCCCCCTGCCTCCCCAACTGTAAGCAAGGGGATGCAACACAGGCTGAGATGATAATGACTGAAACAAGGAAGCAACTTGACATTTGGGTTGTTTGATTGACTTTGCAAGCCTAGGGTTGGTGGTCTGAGCAACTATTTAGAGGATAACAATATGCAATAAAGTAACAGTTGTGGATTTCCTATTGCCCTATCACTGTTTTATTTTGTTTCATTTTACTATTCTGTTTTATTCCCTTTAAAATATATAAATATAAATAAAATGTAAAGCTGTATTTAAGATTCTGTGGCATTGGAAGAAGGAGAGACAGATCAATAAAGCAAAATACAGAGTCTAGAAATAGATCACAAAATATGGTTGATTTTCACAAGCCCTTAAATCAATTCAATGAGGACAGGCTTTTCAACAAATAATGCAGAAACAATTTGATATCTATGTGAAGGAAAAAAGATATCTATCCTCTTTATATCCATATAATTTATATGTGCATGTATATAAAACCATGTAACTTAAAATTAATTTGAAATGGCCACAGATCTAGAAGTAAAATTAGAGCAACAAACAAAACATGGATGAGATCCATTTAATACGGGTACATGTCAAGATTTTTTTAGGACACATAGAAGAAAAAACTTATACATTTATCTTTTTGAGAATTAAAAGAACACAAGAAAATGAAAAGACAAGCCACAGGGGATCTGGGAAAATGTATTTATAAAACATATATCTGACAAAAGATTCATGTCTATCTATATAAACAACTCCTTCAATAATCAGCCTCATACAAACACTAGCAAAAGACTTTAAAAAATGAAATAGGATATACTAACATCCAAAATGCACAAGAAAAAGCCAGTATTCAAGATCACTGGTCATCATGAAAATGCAAATTATAAGAATGAGATACTATTTCCTTCCTATTAGAATGACTAAATTCGAAAAGACTGAAATTGCTAACTGTTAAAGATGTGTGACTAACATAATTTTCATACTTGGTTGGTAAGAATGCAAAATATTAAAACTATTTGAGGAAACTGGAAATTCCTTTTAAAGTTACACATATGCAGTACCTTCTTTGTAGCCCTATATGCCTATTCTTTATGTTTCCTCAAAAGCACTGAAAAAAATGCCTACCAAACTCTTAAATGAGAATGTTGAGAGAAACTTTATTTATAAAGCTAGACAGGGAACAATACCATGTCCAATGAATAGTTGAATGACTAATCCAGTGGGGATAATCGAGTACAATAGGATACTCTGTAGCAATAACTAGGAAAGGACTATTGTTACATAGACTACATGGAAGAATCTCAACAACATACTTCTTTAAAATTTTATTTAAAGATAGGGGAAAAATAAAGCAAAACAGAAAAAAAGGGTAGAAACAATACAGAATTTCAAAAAAAATGAACAGTAAGAAATCATTAGTTGTTACATTATATATTGTCTTCCTGGATGTAGTTGTTCAAGTTACAAAATCAAAGCATATAAAGTGAACATTCAAACAGTGAGGCTGTAAACAGCTCCGTTCTCTGATCCAACAAAATTTAGCAACATAATTATCATTCCTACACCCTTAAATATACATGCAGTTATATCCTTTAGAGCACCTGCTTTTCCTCCTTTTGCTTTTTAAGTCCATTATCTGTTTAGTTATATCATGTTTCAGGTTGCTCAGTGTCTTGCTGATCTGTTTTGTTGTTACATTTATTTTTTAAACTTTTTTTCTTATTTATTATTTTTATTTTATTTATTTATTTTATTTTGAAGGTAGTAAAATACAGCAGAACAAGACAAGACATAGCCGACTGAGGCAGTGCAGTGAAATTGGCACAGAACCTAACAGCAGGCCACCGGGACAACAGCAATAGGCACAATAGCACATCTGGTTTTCTTCACAATAGTTATTCCTTCAACCAGGCAGAGCAATATCAAAGGAAATACCGAAATTACAAGTACAAAATACTGAATGGAGCAATACCATTAATTGTGTCTTTCATTTATACCAATACCAGTTTGAAATAGTTTATTTGTTCAGATACTTCCTATGAGACATTTTTGTTTCTTTGACTTGAATATATCTGGGTCATTATAATACTTATGTCCAAATGTAGGAACTGTGGCTGTGTCAAAATATCTTAACTGTTTACTACATTTTAGTACTTTTATCTTTTTTCTATTCTATCCTTCATGGAAGTGAAGTTTATTGCTGAGTTTGAGCCAGGTCTGCTAAGAAAATGGTTTCTCAGGCTGTAGCTGAGCAGTATTTTTATATAGCTTCCTCCACATGCGTACTGTCCACAGGGATTGGACATGATATCCTGAGGGTTGCACGGGAGTCCTGCCAATTTAGTAGCAGTCAGTTTTCAACGATTCTAGTTCTGGTGCTTGGTCAAAATTCAGTGCTTTCATAGTACAAGTCAAGACCTGGTTTAGATCCTTGTGACAAGAAATCTATACCTTCTAATTAATATTTAAAAATATTCGAAATATGGTAGAGTTCCCCATTATGCCCTTTCATTCAGCTTAGCAATGAACATCTTACAGATCAGCACGAGGCCTACCACGGAGAAAGTAACTACCCTCTGTCTTATGTGGATGACCAGTGTCTGGACTACCCATAAACTGAAAAACTATACTGCTGTAAAGATGTAGAGAAGAAAAGGCACATCACTACTACTCCTCCCATCCTTTGCACAAAATTAGCATTTAGTTAACTGTTAATGAGTAAAATCCTCATATATCTTATGCATTCATTTCCTTGATAAAATAATAGAAAATGGGGAGGAGGAGACCGGAGGCCAGGATATAATATTGAATTAAATATCCCTTTCACAGCAAAGTCAATTCAGAGAAGAAACATTGTCACGAAAGCAGTCATATCGGTCAAGATGGGCTGGTTTACGCTACCAGAATAATGAGCCCCTTATCTCAGTTGCAAAGATGGCAAAGGTTCATGTCCACTAATGCTCATCATGAATCAATGGACCCACTGTCTCTTTGCTGTGACCAAGGAAGAGAAAATAGCCATCAACAGGAACATCACTGATTGCCACAGCAAGACTCCTCCTCAGAAGGGATGCAGATTTACTGCACTCATATTTCACTGGTCAAAGTGAACCATGAGGCCAATTCATAGCCCTTATCTACCCTACATGTTAACTCAAATCACTCAGCCTATGAGTTCAACTCCTTCACCTCTCTTTTGGAGTAACTGATTAATATCCAGTCATCTACACTAGCTGTCGGCTTGTAATGTGCCCACTTACTGCCTCCCTGTCTTTCCTCCTCTCAGACCTTACTCATTTGAAGTGTCCATTCATCTCCCCTCATCTGCTTTGGGAAAACCCCTATCACACTAAATGGATGTGCTGGTGGGCTGATACTGGAAAATCTATGAAATATTTGTGTTTAAGAGGTTTGGTAGGGCAGAGAAGGAGAACACTGATCAATTTAAATTTCCTCAACAATGACCAGGGAGTCAGAAACAGAGAGCTGCTCTGCCAGGATAGTCCAAAAGGCCATACTGGCTTCTTTCCATAGTTGGAATGACTCGTGCTGGCCCAAAGCAGGGGAAAGAAAGAAAAAAGTCATTTGTGCCAGGTGACATATTGGCCTCTGCATCAGTGTTAAGGGTTTGGGGCAGTGTGAAGCTTTCATTTGTCATTTGTTTACCCTCTGGTGGTCTGGGCCACTACTGTGTTGTCTTATGCCATGCACAGGTGTGCCTAGTCCCAAGTTTCCCTCTACTCTCTGGACCCAACTGCAAGCACATCTTTTACAAGCTCCCAACACATTTGTCACTTACCCGAGTGTTTACGACCCCGGGAGCTTTGTTTGGGTAATGCTTTTCCAACTCACCTAGCTCCATCTGCCCTAAAATTTGCTTCAGATTGCAAGTATCTTTCTAGGAAATTTTCGTTTCCTCCAAAAGTCTGGGAAAATGTTTTCAGCCTCCATTTTTAAGATTATTTTTCCCATATGATAGATAATAGCATTTTATAATGGGCTATGTGGTGAGAATTCTTTGGTTTTGGGGACAAGTTTATCATTTTTTTCCTAGCATCTTAAATTCAGTGCACACTCCCTCTAGGGAAGCAACTCTATCCTGATTTTCAAACCCTTCCTGCTGGTCTCTTAAGAGCTATCCCTTCTGATTCTCTCTCTGGTCTTCTTCCCATGCCTTTTCCTCTCCATCTTTCTGTCTTTCCACTCAGAAATCCCTCTCTCTTACACTGAGGTCTCTGTTACTGTCTAGGACCTGGCTTCATCCTCATTTTCTTACCTTGTTGTCTACCTCATACTTTAAGCTTCACCTTAGTGTCTCCCTGGGGCCCTGTGATCTGCAGATGAGATGAGCTCTCTATTCCATGTTATGCTTCACCTTCACCATCAGATTGATTTAACTTGCCTATTTGTCTTCCCAGCCAAACACATACTCTCTAAGGACAGCTGTATCTCTCTTGCCTGTCAGTCTATTTCCCATGTGTCTGGGCATGGCTAATTAACTAAAAGATTTCAGATATGTTTCTATATATGAGAAAGAGAAAGGACACTGTAAGAAATTGTGATTGAACACTTCTGGTGTGGTCCAAGACATTTCCAGCTATGTTACCTTTATTTAGGGAATATTAGATAAGGTGTCATCTGTAAAGAAGTGGGACTGGATGATGTTAGGTATCTCTTGCAGTCTAGCATTATAAGTACTTTTCTATATATTCCATATTTATTGTGGTCTGTTATAATCTTGCCATATGTGAGTAACAATGTGTTTGAATAGCTATTTCAGTATGCTTTCTAATGTCACGAATACCTTAATATTGACTCTCGTCTCTGCATCATTAGCTTTCCCAATAGAGCATAGAAAAGGAGCTATGGCAGTAAATTTAGAGGTATTCATGGGGTTACATCTTCCTTCTGCGGCATCTTCCGACCTTGTTTTAGTGTGAGGGACATCATGTGAACCTGAGGATTTGTTCTTATAGTTTAGTTAACCTGTAACTTGATTAACTTCCTCCATTGTCATCTAAATCCCTCCTTGTGCTTGTCTTTTCTTTAAGTATGATGAATTTATCTGCTACTATCAGTAGTAATTCTCTTCTGAAAGATGCACGCCTTGCATCTACACAATATGGAGTAGATAATGCTAGAAGCTGAGGATCAAAGTGCACACAAACAGCAACATACATCATGGACGGACCCCTGGGGAGCTCCTTAGAAAACATCTACCAAATGCTTGGTATGTTCTTAGGCATTGGCTATTCACATGCATTTAACTCATTCTTCAAGCCACACCTGAAGACAGGTGTTAATAGCTTCATTTTCTTGATGAGAAAATTGTTTCTGAAAGGTTTATTTGGCTACAGTCCTCTAGTTGGTAGTAGAGCAAGGACTTAGGTATGCATGAAGCAACAAAGACTACAGTATTTTGCTTTTGGTTACCTCCAAATTCCCAATAAATAACTCCTGAGTTAAAGAATGAGTGAGTGAAATAGTGAATAGTTGACATGAAGTCTTCTTCTCCAGCAAGAAGCAAAATAGAGAAACAGGCATCTTTCTAGGCTCTTCCTAGGTTCTGCATTCAGTGTAGGACACCACAGGACTTTAGTTAGGACATCACAGCCTCAGCACACATCTGATGTCACCTCCACATGTGCTTTTATCCAAGAGAGAGTCAGGAGTGAAACTAGCTAAATTCCAAGCTGGTGTGTGTCTTCTAAATCAGTGGCCAAAGTAGTTAGTCCTCTTCTTGTTCCAGCAAGGACATTCTGGGTAGTTGGAAAATCATTCATAATCAGAGATTCCTGTGGCTGGAGTGCTAGACAAAGAGGCAGGTAGGACAAAATTGGTGCCAACATTGCCCCAAATAACCTAAGACTTTTATTAGGGGCAGTTGGGCTATCTCAAAAAAAGGCCAAACTACACACTGATCATTTGGGGTGTTTCTTTGCCTTCTTTTGCCTTTTTCCAGGCTGTCCTTGATGACCATTTCTAACTCTATTAGAGTTAGCTAGTGTGAGGTGAAGGCACACAGCAATTTACCCCAGGCCCTGAGAGCACTGGTATCTCACCTTTATTACATTCATTTGTGCTAATATTGGATGGGATGGTGTTAATTTTCTATTTCTTTGTTTGAAGAGAACCTGGAAGAATCACTAAGGAGTATTTACAGAATAATAATGTCACAATCTGCAGTTCTTAATTTATTGATTCTCTGCAAGCCTTCTTTTACTTTAACTGTGTTTTTCCCTCTCCGCTTCCATGAGAATTAAAAGTCACTTGGTTTGTTGTTGGCTTTAATATGGTTTATTATTAGCAAGATTATTATTCAAAGTCTGAAGATGTTTAGAATCTATCTGCAGTTTTGCACAAAGAGTGGACACAATCTCCCTTCATTATTTCTAGTCAACTCTCAAATGCTCTTTTCTTAGCACTGCCAGGTCATTCTTTTCTTATGGATATCAATGACAACTTAAAACTCAGTTCAAGGGTATTGAAGATGAGATGTTGTACTGTAATAATCTGATAGCTTTTATCACATGGAATAAAAATTGTAACTATATTTTTTTTCTAATTCACTGCTGTTGTTAGAGATTTAAAAAAAATGATTATAAGTTCTCTTCTTAGTCTACCCATGAATTATTTCTCTCTGTTGCTGAAATGTCAAGCAGTCAACTAAGAAAAGGAGTACAATTTAACTAACAAACCTATTCCCAGAACAGTGCAAATGGAATTTCTACTTCTTCCCGAGAGGCTAGTTTGTAGCCCAACATTTCTCACAGTCAGGAATTTTTTTCCTTGACATTCAGCCTAAAATTTTCCTTTACCTGAGATCGTTTCATGATGCCAAATAGAAGGAAGAGAAAAGAGCTACCCTAAACAAAAAGAAAAAAAAACCTGACTGGAAGCTGGTTTTAAAAATTATCCCTTGCAGTGGCACAAATATTCCTCCTGTATCTAGCTCATTTACTTTTCTCAATGGACTAGTATACATTCCTGCTGCAAGTACCTAGGTCCTTCTCCTCATGACTAATATTATTCCTATTATTGTCTTCTTCTTTTGCAATTTTATCATTTTTCTAGGAATAAGCAGATTTCTGGGTGCCTTTTTAAAACTAGTTTTTAAATGCCTTTTTATTAGACCATGCTTGATAGTTTGAGGCTATTTTCTGGGTAGCCCTGCCATGACTAATGCTGTCAGTCTGGATCTCAGACCATTGAGAGCAATCACCGAGTCCCACAACTAGATCACTTGGTCACACAGGCCAACTGTGAGGATGCTAAGACCTCAAGATGCACGTTTCCAGGCAAATTTCTTTCTTGTCTCTTCCTCCTCCTTTCTGTCTCTCTTCCCTTTTTCTTTTTCCCTTTCTTAAGATTATTGTTTAAATCCCCTAGTTTGAAAGGCAGAATTTCTTTCTTCTCTTCTTATCCATATGATTTCCTAATTTTTAGTACTGAAAGCTCCCTTGGCCTGGGAGCTTAAACTAGTTTTAAATGTCTTGACTTATTATAAGGATGGATATAGGGAGATATATATCATATATTATAAATATTATATATATATATATATATATATATATATATAATATAGATTCCATTTGTTAGTTCACAGCAAAAGTGATTGCAAAGCAGAGTTCCTTCCCCACCACAAAAATAGCCTCCGCAGAAGACAGCATCTCACATTGATCTCTATTCACAAAGCAACACTCACCCATCATTATCAATCACTGTCCATAGCTTGCATGTTCTTTTTGTCACATGACGTTATAAAACTCTAGTATATATATTCTATAATTCTAGTCCAACTCAGATTGAATACCTTTTAAGAATTTAATAATCTCATGCACATAGTACCTATGTAGATGTTTAAATACTTCGTTTGAAATTACTAGGATATTTAAAATGTTTGGTAATTATGTAGAACATTTTATCTCAACCTGCCGATATGAAGAAAGCTATGGCTTAGAGGTTTAGGTGTCGAGCTGCTGACATGAGAATTTCTTTGTAAAATTGAACGCAAAAAGGTTTTCATAATCCTAGTGTGGCATAAAAGCAGTGGCCAGTATCTGGAGTAACTGGGTAGTGTCCAGTTTTGGAGAAGGAAAGAAATTCTGCATATTAAAAGGGGTTGATTTGGAAATTGGAGAAAAGAACAGACAAGGAATCCAAGAGAGCAGAGTAAGTAGGACCAGGGGACCAATGGAACAAGGCGAGGGACGTAACTGATGAGCTGTTTCCTCCATCCTTTTGAAAACTTACTCACTCTTAACATGGTCTTTTATCAGTGGAGTGTTTAATTTTTATAGTGCCAAGAACAGAGAGAAGCTTGCACAGAAGAAAAACGTGATGGCTGGTCTTTGAGTAATAACAGTGCCATCCATAACGAACACTACAGTAGAGATGTGAGCTTACACATCTAAGTGAAGCTGAAAAATTATAAACCCTCAAAAATTCATTTCTTTTCTTTAAGTTTAATACTTATACTTTTTCCTGCAACAGTGTGTCTTATAGCCTGAAACTTCAGATGATTTCTCACCAGGCATTCATATCCCTGCCCCTAATCAGCATAATGCAGTAATTTAATGTAAAGGACTGAAATTCTAGCAACATCTGTTTGCATGTCCAAGCTGCCCCTTGCTTGCTGAGTGGTTTGAGTATTAGTTTTCTGAATCTTCATGTTCACACTTGAAACAACAGAGATGAAGATGGTATCCACCTAATAAAGTACACATAAACTTCACATAGTTAGAGCTCAATATATTGTCACCATTCTTAGAGGTAGGTCAACACCAAGGATTTTGAGTGTCCAGTTCTTGCAGCTACATCAGCCACACTCAGAACTTGCTGGAAATGTAAACTTTCCACCAACTCCACCATCCAGACCTACTAGTTCAAAAATCCTATATTGAGACCAGAAGTCCCTGTGTTAGTGAGCCTGCGAAGTGATTCTCTTGCAAGCAAAATTTAAAACACCAATGGCTTCCGACAATTTCACATAAAGAAGAAGCCACTTGATTTTAAGGGGCTCCCACACAGATGCTTCAAACTCCCAAAGCAACTTTATTCAAATGCTTAACGCCTTCTATCATGAACATCTCTTATCTTTCAAACACACAAGAGATGATACTAGAGATTTTGGCATGATTGGAGGAAACCCATGACATGGAGACAAACGCTATTTCTATTGCCCTAATTTCTCTTTAAGATGATGCCTGTTAGTAACCCTTAGCTCTTCCACATTTCACCTTGTTACAATTCCCTGACAGCAATATGCAAAGCAATGGCAGTTCTGTTTCCTCCTTCTTTCTGTTTACCACTGGAATTTATTTCATTGGTATCACATCTTCTCTGAGATTAAATTTGCTTTGCTTTCTCAAATGCTCATTCTTGTAACTACTCAGTGGGCTTTCCTCAGTAGCTTTGTCTTTAAGCCCTTGTGAGCAAATATTACCATATAAATTTTACCATATAAAAATTATAAGCAACAAGTGATTGTTCACAGAAACAAATGAACCTTTTATAAGAGTAAAAGAAATGAAATCTTTTCCCCCATCCCTCCACCCTCCAAGATACCGTGCTGCTTTAGTTGCATGCCATGAAGAGACAACCATTTGTCCTTGAAATAATGTTTGGCAAGTGCAAAAAGCTACAGGAGGGAAGAGATTCTGAGGAATATTATTCTCAATGTCTTTCCTTCTAACGGGTGTCTGCTTTCCTCCTTCACAACACAAAACCATTGCCCTCTTCCTGTTGTTTTTCTTTACAGAGAACATTGACCTGCTGCATGAAAAAAAAAAGCCCGAACACACTCTTGCTCATCACAGGAAGTAATGGAGCAAGACAGCACTGCATGAAGTAGAAAATCTTGAAATTTTCCCCCTGCCATCTGCTCCTCACTCTTCCATTTTGCCTCTCCTCCTCCCGGCGCCTCTTCCCCTGAGCTGGTTATAGTAAAAAAAAAAAAAAAATTCCCCCAGGAAAATGTGTATCAATTAGGATTTCATAAATACCTCTCCATGCCCCACGAAAGCTGATTGCCAGCTCCTACTATAGCATGATATATACCTGACTAGGATGACAGGAGGAACAAGGTGCCACAGGTGATCTTCTACAAAGCCAGTTATGCGACCATCATTCCTTAGCTCAGCTGTCCCTCTTATCCACCTGCTGGTTCCCTCCCCAGATTCCTTGGGGTATTGGGAAAAGCAGGTTCACTGCATTGTGATAACCAGTTCTTCAAATCCTAAGATTGTGTTTCCATTAATTTTTTTCCTCAGCAATTTCTATGCTGGGCTCTGAAGCCTACTCTTTTCTCTAATATTTACATATGCAGAAGTTTCCATTCTAATATGCAACGTGGCAAAGCATGATCTATTTTGTGCAGGGGCAGATACTATCTCAAATTACTGTTCATGCAACCATCACTAAAGACCGTTTAGTCTCTCTGTCACAAGCCCTAGAATTCATGGGTTTGTAACAGCCATAAAAATACATGGATAGTCCACGATGACAAAGCCGCACTCAGAGAGTAAATTTTTGTACAAAATGGGAGAGACCTTACTTGCTCTTCCAAAAAGCCAAAAATGCTCTTGTTTTCAGGGCATATTACTGCTTTTTGCCCATCAAAATGAAAAATGGTTTAATTTAATTCCTTAAAAGAAATATGAGAAGCTTGGTACTCATTACTAGCTGCTTTGCTCGATTTTTAAAATCATTCCATTTCAAAAGAAAGAATTGTTGCCTATCTGGAATAAAACTATACTTACACAAAAATTTGTCAAATTCTTAGTGTGTGTTCATTCTGCCTGTGTTTTAATCCTCCCTGAACACAGCCAGTAGATCTGTCACTGCAGCAGTGCTTTTGTCTGCTAAACTAAGGCTTTTAAGTAGGTACTTTCCATGAGCTCTGATAATTGTTTTGGTCAGAGAGAGTTAACGTTTATATTTTTTAATCCGTATTTATTTTTTGATAATTAGCACAATGAATTTATTAATATCTATAAATCCAAAGTTAATAATTAAAAAGCCTTTGATGCTACAAGCATAACTCTATCAAATGACAAATAATAGATGACTAGGGATCACAGAAATTCTGGGTTCTCTCAGCCATGTTGTCTATCCTCAGCCATTCATGAGACCCCTGGATTCTTTCATCCATTCCTCATTTCTCCCAAGACCCCATCTGTCAGTCAATACTTATGTCTATCTAATAAATTATTCTTGTGAAGACAATTTGAGTAAGGATATTATTTATTCACTTGTATATATCTACGTGAGTAAGGATATCTATGAAAATATTTAGGTACAGAAAAATGCTTGGTCAGTACTTCCCTTCCACGGCTTTTCAAAAGCATTGCATGGGTCATAAAAGGTCAGTGGACAGGGTTATAACATTTTAATAGATGGAAATCAGTAACTTCTCTGCAGCTCCTTTGGATGGTTGGACTATGCATGCAGACACGTGCAATCACACGCACTGTCAGAATGTCATAGAATAATGACATTCTGGCTCTAGCTTTTAGAATGTGTGACCGCAGACACATCACAGAGCATGTGAGCCTGTTCACTTGTCTGTAAAACGTGTTCCAGGTCTTGTGTTCCTCTCAGCATTCCTGTAGAATTCATAGCTCCAAGTGCTTTCTTGGCTCTAGATTTATAAGTCTACACTTTAACTTTGACTTCACTCCTAAGTACCAAATAAACTTACATCCATGTTAGTTTAAAAACTTTCTATACATCTACATTTATATATGTGGGTTTTTTGAGATAGAAATTACATATCAAAAAATGCTTATTTAATTATTTAATTAGTTTTGACAAATATGTGCCGTTGTGTAATTGTCACCACAATGACATTCCTTCATTTTATTGATAAGGCTTTCTCCTTTATATCTATATAACACAATTGATTTATTCATTCTCTAGTTGATGGCCTTTGAGTAACTTCCAGTTACTGTATTCTGTCATTATAAATAAAATTGTTATGAACATTTGTGTGTGTGTGTCTTCAGGCATATTTTCATTTCTTTCAGGTAACTAAGCACCTGAGAAAAGAATTTCTCAGTCAAAGGCTGAGAAAGAGTTTTCCAAAGTAACGCTGACATTTTACATTCCTACTGTCCCTGTACCAGATCTCCAGTTTCTGTGAGCCCTAACCAACTCTGGGTATTTTCTGTCACCATTCTGGTAGGAATATTTGGTACAATCTCTCTTGCATCCCTCCATCTATTGACTAGTTATTTTAAACATCTTTTTATTTGCTTATTTAACAACAGATGTCATTTTTATTAATGTGCTAATAAAATCTTTTGCTTATGTTTCTATGGTGTAGCTTTTCTTATCATTATCAAGTTATATGCATGGTTTATATATTTGTATGCTGATTTTGTGTCCTGAGATTCTAATTGGCTCACTTATTGGTTCTAAAAGTAGAGGTTTCTCAGAATTTTCTACACAGAAATGCTCTCTGATACAATTTTTACTTCCCTAATTCTTTCTCTCCAGTAGGTATATCTTTTATTTCTTTTCTGTACATTATTGCTCAAGTTAAGGTCAACAAAATGTTAAGTAGAAACTGTGTGAATAGGCACCTTGCTTTCTTCTCAATTTTAGGAAAAAGAATTCAGTTTTCACTATCAAATATAATGGTAGCTATAGTTTTTTGTTTTGCTTTTTATTATTTTGTTTTGATTGTTATGTTATTTTTTTATATTATTTTATTTTCATTATCAACATAGCAAAGTTCTTGCTAGTTTAACTTTGCTGGAGGCTTTCCATGATAAATCAATGCTGAATTTTTAAATGCTTTTTCATTATCTGTAGAGATGGTAATATTATTTTTCATTTTTCAGGATGGTAATATGTTAAATTATGCTAATGGATGTTCACATTGTAAACTAATCTTGCATTCTTGTCATAATCCATTATTTTTCAATATATTAGTGGATTTGAATGATAAAATTTTATTTTAAGATTTTTGTCTAGTGCACAAAGAATATTGATCTCTAGTTTTCTTTTCCTATAAACTCTTTGTTTGATGTTAAGAAAATTTTTTATCAATTTCCATCAGTTTTATTTTCTAAAACTTTGTGTACAACTTGTTTCATTTTCTTATACAGCAGAGATAATTCATTCATTGATGGAATTTTCTTTTAGAAAAGTTTCTTTTGTGAATTGAATATATTCCACATATAAAAGACTAGTCATGTCACCTATTTCTTTAGTGAGTTTAAGTGGTTTGCATCTTTCAAAGAATTTATCCATTGCATTGTTGAATGTATTAACATGAAGTTATTTACAATAGTCCCTGAATATTGTTTTTGTTTCCTGATTACATAGTCATATTTGATAGTAATAGCTTTTTTTATTTCAAAGAGAATAAAACCAAACTAAACAAAAGAAAACAGAATAAAGCTATCAGAACAGAACAATGAAATCAATACAGGACCTCAAAACAAGACAACAGGAAATCAATAATGGCTACCACAATGGCTCTTGCTCTCTTCAAAATAACTGTCCATACCATCAGTCATAAAAAATCAAACAAAAAAACAGAACAAAACCAATCATAAAAAAGAATGGCAGCATTACAAGACTTCAAAACCAGATAAGAGGAAATCAACAGTGGCTACCATAATACATCCTATTATCTTCAAAATAGCTGTCCATACCATCAAACACAATAAAATCAAACAGAACAAGGCAAACTGAAACCAAATCTAACAAAACTATGAAACATTACAAGAATTCAAAAAAGATAATAGGAAATTAATAATAGTTACCACCTTCCCTTTTTTGATGTTCTCTCCTCTATCACCTTCATAATATCTATTGTACATGTTGGATCCCACTAACTCCTTTTGGTTTTTTATACTAGGAGAAAATGTAACGAACGTTCTCTCATATGAGTCTGAGCCATTCACTTATGAGCATGATCTCAGGTTGCATTCATTTACCTACAAAAGCCTTGATTATCCTTCTTTATAGCTTTCCATTGTATGAAAATATCATATCTTTCTTATCCATTCTGCAGTTGATGGGCAAGTTACCCCTGCTTTTTGTCTGGTTTCCTGTCACATGGGATAATTGTTTTCTCTCCTTTGACTTTTGGACTATGAATTTCAAGTTAAATGTTTTTCTTATATATAGCATATTGATGTATCTTGTTTCTTGATCCGCTCTGACTGTGTTTCTTTTTATTGGTGAATTCAGGCCATCTACATTAATGGTTACAATTGGCATGCATCGGCTTGTCTGTGCCATGCTAACCTCCTCCTGTTGCTCCTCCACTTTTCTCTTTCATTCAGTTGCCTGTCCTGTTTGGTTATCCCTCTCTGCTGCTATTCCTGGAACCACGGTCATTTTTATCTTTCTCTAGAATATATTTCAGTGCTCTTTGTAGGTTTGGTTTGGTGGTCATGAATTCCTTCGATTGTTCTTTACCAGGAAGTATCTTATTTTTCCATCAATTTTGAAAATTATTTTGCAGGGTACATTGATCTGGGTTGGAAGTTGTTTTCTTTCAGGATTTGAAACACTTCACTCCCAAGTTTTTCTGGACTTGATGTTTTGTGTTGATAAGTCTGCCATGATGCTGATGGGTTTTCCTTTATAGATGATCTATTTCTTTTCTCTAACAGACTTTAGTACTCTGTTCTAGTGCTGAATTTCTGAGATCTTGATTGTTATATGTCAGGGTGTAGATTTATTTTGGTTATGGCTAGTTGGAGCTCTATATGCCTCACTTATCTGTATGTCAGGTACTTTTCCCATGTTTGGGAAGTTTTCTGCTATTATGTCTGTAAATAGTCTTTTTGTGTAATTTGTATTGAACCCTGCTTTTTGTTGACACCTATCAGTTTTAAATTATTTTTCTTTTAAATTATATTTTAAATTATGGTTAGTTGGAGCTCTATATGCCTCACTTATCTGTATGTCAGGTACTTTTTCCATGTTTGGGAAGTCTTCTGCTATTATTTCTGTAAATAGTCTTTTTGTGTAATTTGTATTGGGCCCTGATTTTTGCTGACACCTATCAGTTGTAAATTATTTTTCTTTAAATTATTTTTATGTCATCTTGCAGCTGTTGAATTGTTATTTCCTGGTTCCTTGTTATTTTTAAGAGATCTTTTCTTTCACAATTTGTAGCTGCCATTCTGTCTTCAAGGTCTAAAAGTATCTTTCAAGTGGTTTTGCCAGCTTTTGATGGAGTTTTAATTTCCTGGATATCTCTTTGAATCTATTCTATGCATTGTAATTCCTTCCTATATTGTTCATTCAAGGTTTCCACCATTTTCCTATACTCCTTTTTTTTAAAATCTATGTCTTCTTTAGATATGTTCAGCAATTCTTTCATTAAGTTTGTGATTTCCTCTTTTACTTGAGATATTATTCTGATCTGACTTCTTTTACAGCCTCGTGAAGTTGTTACTTTACTTCAGTTTCTATCCGTTCAGAGATTTCAAGTTTGTGATTTCCAGTTTCTTTCATGTCTATATTTTTCAGACTTGTTCTATGTTGGATGGAGGTCTGAGATTGTCTTTTGCTCCTTTGTCTTGACATTTTCCTGAGTTCCTCCCAACAAGCTGGTTGTGGGTCCCAGAAGTTTTCCATGCTGGCTGCCCCTTCACAGTGTAGGAGAATGGGCCAGGGTGTTTTTCTCTGCCCACACTGGTTACCTGAGGGAAGCAAGCCTTTCTATGGCAGTGGGAATGCAGAGGCAGTTCTGGCTGTTTCTTCCTTGAGTGTAACTTTTATCTTTTGTCTGATCAGGACTCAGAATCATCAGTTTTGTTATCTTCTAAAAGAAACAGCTTTTGTTTTTGTTATTTATAATTAACCTTTATTTTCTATTCCATTGATTCTTGCTCTTTATTGATACCTTCCTTATACTCCATATGTGATTAACTTTTATTCTTATTCTTAATTTTTTGTTTATCGGAGATTTTAAAAAAAATTTGAGTATTTATTGCTATAAATTCTGTCCAGGGACTGTTGTAAACATATTCAATAAATTTTAATAGACAGTTTTAATTTTTGAACAAATAAAAAATATTTCAAACTTTTTCTTTGAAGAATGTACTATTTACAAATGTTACTTAGTTTCAAATAGTTATGAAAGTTCCAGATATATTTCTTTATTTTATGTCTAAATTAATTGGCTATAATACAAAATCACACTCTATATATGTTCAATATTTTAAAAATTTATTGAGATTAATAAGTACATCACATACATTTGAGAGAATTTTGTATGCTATTGTTATTAATATAGAATGTTCTATAAGTATAACAAGTTGGCTGACAGTGTTTTCCAGTTCTATATCTTTACTGATTTCTATGTATTTATTTTATTAATTGCCACAAGTAAAGTATTGAAATCTTTACAAGTAATTATGGATTTCTCAATTTCACTTCATCATTTTCATATATTTTGAAGCTCTGCCATTAGGTAATAAAGCATTTATCCTTTTCTAGTTCTACTTGTTAGGCTGATTCCTTTATTATTATCTTTTGTCCATTTTTATTTCTCATAATAGTCATAGTTCTGCAGTTTGTTTTTAGGTTTTCAGGTGGAATTTTTGGTCCAAGTTGCATCACTCCAAATGAGTGCTTGTAAAACTGGAGAAATCTGAATAAGGTCTGTGATGATACAAATTTTGGGTTCCTGGTTTGGGTATTGTACTACGATTGTACATAACACTACCTTTAGTGTTGGGATAAAAGGTGCCCAGGGTATCCCTGTACGTTTGTTATGCTAAATTTTTATATGATTATTCAAAAATAAAATGTTTAAAACATGAAATCTGATGGAACAGTATTTCAAAATCTCAATGTGTCACTCAGTAGATTACTTATTAATCACAACAGAGAAAGTATCTTCACAATCAAAGTCTAGTGGACATCAATTTAATTAAGCAATTAAAATTTGGCATCATTCATTATGAAACAAATGGATATCATGAGTTGCCTAATAGAAGGCAGTAACAGTATAGAATACCATCTTTATAGTACTTCTGTCAATAAAAAATGTCTAACTTGAATCTAAGCCCGAGATAATAATCTGGCAAATCTATAAGACTATACAACTCTACAGGACAATTTCCTGAAAGCTTTAAAAATGTCAATAACATGAAAGACAGAAAAGGATAAAAGAGTCAAAAAGCATGTAATGACCAAGTTCAGAGGGTGATTGTTGATTAGATTCTGAAGCTCCCCCCAAAAACATCCCAGCTATAAAGGATTTGGGAGTCAGTGAAGAAACTTAATATGTGCTATATTTGGATATTAGCATCAATGTTAAATCTCTCAGGTATGACAATGATATTGATAGCAAATAGAATATTTTTTTCAAGAGATACTTATTGGAATATTAAAGGATAAAGTATAATGTCTGCAACTTACTTCAACGTGGTTTAGAGATACTATGTCTATACAAATGTGTGTGTTCATGTCTGTGTGTGAAGTGTGCAGAGAGAGAGAGTGAGAGAGAGAGGTCCAAGGTTTGTTGAAGTAGTCATAATGATCTCCACTATGCTGATTCATAAAATGGTTCTAAAAGTTAAATCAGCCAAATAATGTTTAAAAAACACTTATTAAAATTCAACACCTTACTCAAATGATGGTTATCATTTAGTAATGATGTTTTCATCAAGAACAGAAGCAGCAGCAAAACCCGAGCATTTGTGAGAAATGCAGGTTTTCAGGCCTTGCCCTGACATGGGGAATAAAGATCATCATGGCAAGATGCTACACACTGAAGTTGAACTCCTTGGTGCTTAGCACAGCACCTTGCACACAGTGATACTTAATAAACACCAGAAGGATTTCTGAATGAGTTTTGGGGAGAGTGGGGAGCATGTGCAAAAAGCCCAAAGGTGCAAATGAACAGGTTTTCTGTATTTAAGAAGCAGGAAGCAAACCATTGGCCGATATGAAGAACGGATTCAAGTGTGTGAAGGAAGCTATAGCTAAGGCCTTGACTTTCAAGTGACAGGATTCTAACTATGTGGATAGCAGCCACCTTTCGGGGAAATTGGCCTTAGGTGGTATGCAGCGTGGGAGTGGATAAACAGGACATGCTTTTCTAGTCCAGCAAATGCCTTCTTTCTAATGGTGAGAGAACAATTGAAGGAAGAAAGGAGGTTTCTCTTGGTAGAAGCTGACAAAAAGCAAAATGCATCCTGAAGGGCTTTGCTATTTTCTTTCTCAGGGTGATCACACCTTCCTTCCTAGGAGTACTCTTGCTAAGACTGTAAGTCCAGGTCCTGGACTGTCCTCTTGCCAAACTGGTCTTGTGAATAAAACTCAGCAGACTGGACTCAGCTATCTTAAGCCAAGTGATACAAGGATTTTTATTTATGGGTCTTTTCAAACCCATTGATTTATTCTACTTTTAGAGTCCCTGGCCTTTTCCCAGGCTGAATTTCTAGACAGCTATTCCTATTCCTTTCCCCCTGTTTAGTCAGCTTCCTGTTGCTGTGACAAAATGCCTGAGGGAATCAATTTACAATAGGAAAGATTTATTTTGGTCATGATTCAAAGGTTTCAGTTCATAGGTGGATGACTCCATTACTTTAGACCCCTAGGAAGACAGAAAAATCTAGAAGGGTGTGGTCGAAAAAAACCTCATGACAGTCACCTCATGACACCTTATGACAGTCAGAGAGCAGAGAAAGAGAAAGAAAAGGGGGCCAGGAACAAAATACACTCTCCCAAGGCGCACTACCCACAGATCTACTTCCTCCAACTAGGTCTCACCCCCCAATGTTTCTACCACCTCTCAATAGCCAGTGAAGCTATGAACTCTGGTCAAACCTCTTATGAGCCAATCACCACATAAAGGCCATATCTCTAAACACAACTGCAGTAGGGACCAAGTCTTTAACACATGAGCTCTTGGAGGAATTTGTTTAAAGCCTAACCCCAAGTCCCCTTCTACTAAAGTTTTTACAATTGGTTTCTATTGTTTACAACCAATCCCTTCCAAGTGAACAATGCAGGTCCTGAGAAAGTTCTGTCAGCTTTTCATTTTAGACTAATAGTAAAACCTGGATTTCCCTTTGGGACTACTCTAACTGGTCCCTAGCAGGTCTCCATGGTCCCTTTTTACCCCTTATCATTTCTCCTTTGCATAGCAATCAGGGTAACATTTAAAAGCACAAATCAAATTATGTCACTTTTTTGTTTAAAACTCTAATGCTGCCTATTAAGTGCAGAATAAAACGCAAAGGGCTTACCTTGGCTCCGACCCTCCCCATCTAACTGTTTCTTCAATTATTCTCCCCAGTAGCTTCCAGCTCCACTGGTCTTCTTTTCTCTTCTGGAATATTTCAAATATGTTCTTCTCTTAAGACTGTTCATGCCAACTGACCCCTTCTCCTGTAATACTCTGAGCCATGGCCTCATCCTTATTTTTCAGCATCCAGTGTAAAGTCTGTCCCATGGAGGAGATTTCATTAACCATCCTATTTACTCGAGCTATACATCCTCTTAGTTAGAATTTACTGTTTTATTTTCTTCATGAAACATCACTTTCTAAATCAGAGGTGTCACATGATGGCCCAAAGACCTACCTGACCTGCTCCTTGTCATATGAGCAGTTTTACTTATATGTGGCTTCACACATTTGTATTGTCTGTGGTTGATTTGGCACCATAGTGTCACCGTTGAATTATGGCAGAGCCCCATGATGCCTAAAATATTTACTTTTTGCTTCTCTAAAGAAAAAATTCACCAACTTCAAATCTCAAATGTTATTCTGTAAATTTGCCTAATGTCTTTTTCTCTCCTTGAGAATGCAAACCCCACAAGGCACAAGGCACATTTTTTTTGTCTTGTTCATCACAGTGTCTCCAACATCTGGCACATACTAGATGGATCAATAAACACTTATTACAGGAATAGAAAGAAGAAAAGGAAGGAGGGTGGGAAGGATGAAGGAAGGGAGGGAGGAGGGAAGGAAGGAAGGAAGCAGAAGAGACCAATGTAAAATGCCTATCTAATTAATCAGGATCTCAACTCAGAATAAAATATTGGAGAAAAAAAGAGAGGATGTAAGATTTTTGAGGAATCACCAGAGAAACTACTGGGAAGAGAACTGATTTTCAGTATCTTTAGGTAGGATATGGAAAATCTGTTCATTAAACTGAATTATGCCTACACAATCACCACGCCATGCAGAGTCTGTGGCAACCCTTAGTGTTGATAAGAAGCACTTCTTGTTGTCCTTCAGAGAACAGACCTGAGGCTGCACCATAGTCATACTGTCTAGAGAAAGTACAGGTTTCTTAGGCCTTGGTGGAAAGCATTCAGCAAGAAGACTCCAAAACCAAGCTGTCTCAGGCTAGACTTGTTCCTGCTCATCAGCAAGTAAAATTTCCAGATATTGAGGCAGGGGTTGGAAGAGCCATAGAAGTCACCCCTCCTTTTCGAATGGGAGCAAGTATCAGCTTAGAGCACCTTCAAGGAACCATGGATCACTTTTGTGAGTGATGGGGAAGGGACACTATAATTAAGCCAAAACTATAGTCCCCCTAAAACTGGAATATATAGCTTTCTAAGAAATAAAAAATATCTTTTTATGAAAGTCAATACCTGAAGCTGCTCACTATGGGTCAGGCATTGTCCCATACACATTACATATGTTAGAATTTTGTTTGCAGTGCTCTACCACTGAGCTACACATGTCCTCTCATCCCTGTATTTGACTTTTAAAGCTTCATAGTAACCCTCTGAAGTAGGGATCGTTCATGTTTCCATTTTATAGATGGAGAAATTGAGACACTAAGATGTCACTAGGTCTGTCTCACACAATCAATAAGTGCCAAAGTTGGGGGGTCTGAAGCGAGGCCATGTGACTATAATCCATGTTCTTTGCCAGCAGACTAAGCTGGAAGTAGCTTTCCTGGAGGACACAAAGGAGCAACTGCCTTCTGGAAGCTTCTAGTAGCAGAACCAGCACTTACCTTCCTTCCCATATCATAGGGAGGCTGCATGGACTCCACAGCTGACTTCAGGCTGACCTCAGCTCTTCTCATGCTATCTCTGCCCTGCACCCTTGGGCACAGACTCCCTTTTTTCCTCCTTGCACACAAACACACATTCAGGGTAGGGAAGTACAAGAGGGCAAATACGGTTGGACCAAAGTGTAAGAGACAAGTGACAAGGCCATGAGCACCATCTGGGAGCCAAGACCAGGGCACAGCAGTGGTAGATAGTAGCAGAGTTTCTCAGGAGTGGTGCAGATAAAACTTCGGAGAGATGAAGTTCAATGGACCAGCTAGTGTTAGTTTGTAAGGGCTGCCACAATAAGAGCAGTACATGAAGTGCTTTAAACAACAGAAATTTATCGTCTCACCGTTCCAGATGGGAGAAGTTTAAGATCAAAATGTGGGAAGTGTTGGTTCTTTCTGAGAATCATGAGGGATAATTTATTCCATGTCTCTTCTAGATTTGGCTGGTTTTCTAGCAATTCTTGGTGTTCCTTAACTTATAGATTTAGCTCTGCCTGTGTGTCCAGAGTCTTCTCCCTGTGAGTGTGTGGGTCTATGTCCCCTTTGTAGAAGGACTCACAATCTCTAGTTATATTAGATTAGAATCATCTACAAGAACTTGATCATCTGCAAAAACTATTCCCATATCAGGCCACATTTAAGAGTTCTAAGGGTCAAGACTTTAGCATCTTTTTGGAGGTTCTATTTCAACTCATGATAACTGCTAAGAGTTCAGAATTTGATGAAAGTAGAGCAGGAAATGTAAGCTGGAAATAAACAGGGGAAGCCTAGGCACAGTCTGGAGGAATCTCCTATTGCCCTCTGGATGGTTGTGTTGCTCTGGTTTAAGGTCCAGAGGCAGAGCAGAGAGCAGCTAGTGGTGGCAGCTCAATGGGCCAAGAGATTTTGGCTCCCAATACCTCCACTCACCTCAGTCCCGTGCAAAAATAATTCTCAACACAGCACACTCTTCTTTTTAAATATTACAAATGACTCTGTATGCCTAACCATTTAATTTGTACCAATTTTTATTCATGAATCACATTTCTGTAAGGACATTAATCCTCGCTCATTACTAAGTGCACTGTCAGCTTGCTAAGTCACCAATGTGTTTTTGCATGTTATGTTAGAACAAATAAGCTTCTTAATAGGCTTAAATGCCATTCATCCTTTAAAATTTTTTTTACCTAAATAAAATGGTAAGACTGAGGGATTTTTAAAAGGCAGAGTTGATCATCTATTTCTACTTCCATTCCTTTGAAACCTAATTCTTCATACGGGTTGGAGATAAGCATGTTGGTTACACGGGAGGGGGCCAAAGGAGAAGCCAAAGCCAAAGAAGGCCTCTGAGGACAGGGCATCATGAATGCTCTAGTTTTTTATAGGCATGTTTGTTTACCTGGTTTCCATATTTGTTGATACCTTTGGAATTTGCTGACAAACAAATTCCCATTTCTCTTCTGCTGCATAACAAAGAAAGTACTGGCCAAGTTTTCTACCCACTTATCAGATTTGGAGTTGGACAATAAAGCATGTTAAGTGTAGGCAAAAATGGAAATAAAGAGCCTCCTTTTCCATCTTCATAAGCCTAAACCTACTGAAATCTTTTGTTTTTCCCTCATTGCCTTTGTATTTAGAAATGCCTCAAAGTCTACCTTTGACCTGATGAGAAATACATTTTCTTCTAATATGTTATTCTACTGTAATACGTCTTTCTGTATAAGAAATAATCAGAAATGTACTCAAGTACTTATGTAAAGTCACAAGTATGTTTATTTTAGGATACCTTCCAATACTAAATAATTAGAAATGCCTTCATGTTCAACAAAAGAAAAACTAAGAAATACAATGAAATGTTTTACAATATTTTATTATTTATTCGAGCAAAATTCAGTGATAAAGAGTTAAAGTAGCTTGTATATCATAACCCTGATTTTACAAAAAGTGATATATCTGACTACATATATTTAAAACAAAACATGAACAATACTAATACTTGAAACATATGTTTTTTTCTTTGTGCTTTCTGGGTATGCAGTGAATATATATTGCCATTATAACATAAAGGTAGTGATAAACACACATATGATTAAATGAAAAGCTAGCATGGTAGAAGTTTTCACTGGGACACCAGCTTTGCTCCACTCTGACATGAGCTTTTCCCTCACTGCTCAAGCTCACAGTGTCTTCTCACTTCTGAGCTCCTTTAGCAGAATGCCTCATGCTCAGAATCAGAGACAGTTTTATTACCAACCAATTAGTTTAAGTCAAAAAGGATTTCTCTTGAGGACAGAGAAGAAGCAGAACTTCCAGAAGATCTGGAAAAGATGGTGGATCAGTAAGCAGCAAAATATGGAGCCTCCCTGAGTGAAACAGCTCAGATGTTGGAATAAAATATCCTGGAGAAGACCAGACAGAGGGAGATGGATCCTCTCAACCCAGGAAGAAACTAAAGGGAAAGGAGCCAGTCAAACCTGCATTTGTGGCGTTACCATTGGAGCTGCTCAGATTCACAACCACAGAGCTCTCCCTGGATCCACTCAGACTCATGGTTGCAGCATTTTCACTACTGGAGCTGCAGTCATGCTGAAGTCAGGGGTCAGTGAGCCTAATGGAGAACAGAGCTGGCATGGAGACCTGAACTAATCCAGGGTGAGTGCTTGGAATTCACCCTCCCATGGGAAAGGGGTGACTGATTGGACAACATGTTGGAATCTGGCAGGACAGGCCTGAACAAGGAATGGCAGTGACTTCAGTTGGTTCCCCCCTACCCATAGCAGATTGGTGGGATCTGCTTGGGCTGGGTCATGTACCTGACTGGGGCTCAACAGCCAGGGACAAAATTATCCCCAAAGTTGTCCCCAACCATTTCTGTCTGCACAGCACACACTAATGTGGTGAAGGCCCCCACTGGTTGACTGACTCAAAGGGGAGAGTCCAGCCTATGCCACACCTTCTTGCACCTCAATAACCAACAGCAAACTGGAGAGGACAGAAATCCCTAGCTAATGTGCTTCAGAAAAACTGTAACCAACAGGGAAAGGGGCTGGGACCTCCACCATACACCTGTATGGAAGAAACCAGAAACATGGCAAAAAAAAAGAAATAACAAAAAGCCTCCAGCCCCGAACCCAGGGAATATTGGCCCAGGAGAAGTAAATAAGAAGAGATTGAGGGCAGCAAACATACAACATCAGAGACGGCATCAACGGACATAAAGAGAGATCTTCGGGATCTTGTACATGAGCTCAAAACTGAAGTATTAAATCAAGTAAAGCAAGATATAAATAGATTAATAAAAGAAATGCTAATCATCTCTCAAGAAGACACAGATGTAAGAATGGAGGAACACAAAAAAAGGAGAGAAACGTTCAGTGAAAAATATTAAAAAATCCCTAGAATACATGAAACAGATTCAAATAAATTACCAGGAAATTAAAAACTTCATCCAAAGGTGGCAAAATTGCTTGAAAGAAACTAGAGATAGATTAACAAAATTTGAAGATAGGTTTGCAATGTGTGACTGGGAAAGGAAAGATCTCTTAAAAATAACAAGGAAATAGGCAGTAACACTACAAAGGCTAGAAGATGAGAAGAGGATCTATAATCTAAGAATAAAAAATGTGAGTGAAGAAGAAGGAGTAAACACAAAGGAAATACAAAGGCAATTCACAGAAATGATTAAGAAAAACTTCCCAAGCATAGGAAAAGGAAGTGATATTCAGATGTATGAGGCACACAGAACTCCAGCCACCTACAACCAAAACAGAGCTACACCCAGACATATAATAATAGAGATCCCAGAAATTCAAACAATAACAGAATATTAAAAGCTATCAGAGAAAAGAAACAGATCACTTATAAAGCAAAACCCATCAGAATCATGACAGACTTGTCGACACAAACTATCAAATCAAGAAGAGCTTGGAGAGAAGTATTCCAAGCCCTGAAAGAAAATAACCTCCAGCCGAGACTGATGTACCCTGCAAAACTGTCTCCAGAAATTAATGATAAACAAGATACTTCCATGACAAAGAGGAACTGGGAGAGTTCATGACCACCAATCCAACCATACAAAAAATACTGAAGGACATTCTAGAAAGAGAGAGAAAAAAATACCAGGATTTCAAGAACAGTGGCATAGAGGTCTCAATGAACAGGGCAGACAGTGGAATGAAGGAGAAAAGAAGACAACCAATGGCAGAAAAATAGCATAGCAGAAATGAGGAAGAGAAGGTTGGGTATAATCTCTAACATAGATGGCCTTGATACACTAACAAAAAGAAACATAGGCAGAGTAGATCAGGAGATAAGGTCCATCGAGATGCTTTGTATAGGAAATATAATTAACCTAAAAGAGAGTTTATGGGCTGAAAGTCAAATATGAGAAAACAATGCTATTTGTGACAGAGAACCAGAGAGAAATAGGGGCAACTCGACCAGCACCTGCAGGTAGGTTGGAAAGACACAATACTTTTGTGCAGTAGAGAACTACTCAGCTATAATGAAGGAAAACCTTGAGGCTTTTATACAACTTGAGATCAAGCCCAGGAGTGAGAAGGTTCAGAACCACTTAGATAAATAACATGTTGCCTTCCCCAATCTAAAAACTGAGGGAGTTGGTGGGACCCAAAATGTGCAGTGTACACTGTGGGAGTAAAAGGGGGAGGAATTGTCTAAAAAAGGAAGGCAGAGGATATTGTTAATAGTGTATCAGGATTTAAAATCCACATTATTCTCACTTCTCTGTTTAAAAGGATTATATTCTGTTCCAGTTTGTCTACTTGTACTAGATTTAGGGCACAGACAGCTATCCCAAAAATAGCAGGATATATTATGGTAACCATCCTTAATTTCCTATTAACTTAATCTGAAGCCCTGTACAATTTACACTGTCTTACTATGACTGATCTTATTTGAATCTGGTTTGTTAGATTGTTGTTTTGTATTGACTGATTTTATTCAAATCTGTTATGATTGATAATATCAAGTCTGAGAGTATAGGCAACTACACTGAAGATGACAAGATTCACTAGGATACCTATTGTGGTTTGACTATTACCTGCTTTTGAAGTTTTACACTTCAAAAGTTTTGTTTTTATTAATATTGTTATGTACTGCTGTATTCAATTATATTATGCCTGATGATATAGACAATTCTATCGAAGATAACAAGAGACATCATAGTAACCATTGTAGATCACCTTGTATTGTGGTTTTATATGACTTTTTAATTTCATGTTTTTCTAGGACTTTGTTTTGGTTTTGTCTTGTTTTGTTTTGTTTTTCCCTCTAATACAGAAATGATAGATTTACATGTAAAGACTTATGCATGCATAGAACTTATAAACAGTTTATGAGAACTGATTATATAATGCATGATGAAATGAACAACTTTGAAGAAAAAGAGACATTAGAGTACCCAGTGCTGATTCTGTAGCATCATGATGTAAAATCCAGCAATACTATTATTCTTTGTTCAGAGTGAGTTTAGTCTGTTTTGTTTAATTTCAACATGCATATAAGTATGGACAGCTATTGTGAAGGGAATGAGAGACACTATGACAGCCATTGTTGACTTCCTTACTGCCTGGTCTTGAAGACATCATCCTGTTCAGATCAGTTTTATACTATGTTGTTTTGTATGAATTCACTGTATGTGAAGATACAGACAACTATTTGGAAGAAAACAAGAGACAATATGATAGATAGTGAAAATCTCTGGTTGTCTTGCTTTGAAATCTGTCTCTTATGTTGCTTTCTTATGTTCTGTTTTGTTCAGTTTTGTTGTGTTTAATTTTACCCTCTTTAAAATCAAATTAAAATAAGCAGAACTTCTAGGATCTCATCAGCAGGAATCCTTGAAGAGGAAAAAGAAGGCAGAAGAGGTGGAGAAAAGTAAGGCAAAGAAGAAGAGGAGGAAGGAGAAGAAAAAGGAAAAGAAGGAAGAAAGTAAGGGAGTGAGAATGAAAAAGAGAAAGAAAGAAAAATAAAGAAAGAAAGAAAGATAGAAAGAAAGAATGAAAGAGTGAAAGAAGAGTTTTTTTGATGTTCCTGTTTTCCTTCAGTATGGAAGAGTAGCTTTCAGAAGGAAGGCGGCTGCTTTGAGCACTTTCACGAAAGACCAACGGTCACTTAGCCATTCCTATATGGAGAAAGATTTGTTCCATTGTTGTAGGTTGGCGTAACTGACTCCATCTTGTGCCTTGTATTTGACTGGTGCCCTGTATTTGACCCAGAAGAGTGAAAAATTACTTGGATACAAGTCCCATGAGAAAAGCAGAATGAGCTGTACCCACAAGAGAAAAAAATAACCTGTTCAACAAAGAAGCAGGATATAGTGTCAACCAAAATTAATGTAAGAGTCTAGCTAAATTGTTTCCAAGAGGATGTCTTGCTCTGTGGTTTTCCACTTTAAATGCTCTGTAACTCTTCAGCTTGGGGCCACTCAGTTTGACTCTGAAACAAGAGTCCACATGAGTGGCTGCTGAGCTCAGCTAATAAAATCCCAAAATTATCAATTTGCCTGCTTGGATTCCTATATTGATTATGAGCCTACTTCACCATGTCTGTGTTTCAAAGACAAAGAAGCCCCTCTGAGCGGTTTTCCTGAGGGTCCCCTCATAAAAATAGGAGCCCTTTTCTTGACTGAGTGTGAAGGGAGCAGGTTAATCCAGGGGAGGTCGGCTTTCTTCCTGTTTCCTGGCTACTGACACCAACTGCCATCTCCCTCAGCTCCTGTAGTATTTGATACTTACAAAATGCAATAGAACATTTCATTTTGTCTCATATTGTTCTTGAACTGTGTCTGGAAGACATTTAATATCAGTTAGATTTTTACCACCTTGTAGCAGAAACCATGTTGTGCCACTTAAAGAATAAAATATGCTTCCTAGTTTCTCATAGAGTGCTGAATATAGAGCTGGTCCTCAATTAAGTAGGATATTAGGGAATTTCAGCTCTATACCAGCAGGTTAAAGCAGTTATTATGCGGCATGAAATATACACAGAATGTCTCTTTCAAGCTCTTAAAAACTCATCTGTCCATCACTTTGCTACAAAAAACAATATTTTCCATACTTAGGACAATCCAAGATATCTTAGCCTTTTACCACACAATGATATATCAACTTAGGGAAAGCCAAGTCTGTCAAATAGTTCTTGAGATAAAAAAGCAAAAACAATGAAAAAAAAAGACCAGACAAGAGCATACATATACAAGAATGCAAAAACAACAAATGAACCCAATTTCTCTATCTCTTTTATAGTTATTTAATTGTTCATGTTTATGTGTCACATGTGATAGTGCAATACATGTATTCAATATGAAATGATCACATCAGGATTGTTAGTCTTGCCATCTGCTCAAATATTTACTTTCTTTATCAATATGTAATAAATGTACATATTTATAGGTTACAGTATGAGATTTCAATATATACACATATATGCATACACAAAATGTGTTGAATAAATCAGGGTAATTAGTTATATTGTCTTCACATTATTACTTTATGTTTGAAGACTACATCTCTTTCTTCTAATTGTTGATAGAATAAAGCACAGGTTATTGTGAACTGACATCACTCCCACATGGCTATAGAACTCAAGATCTTATTACTTTTCTCTTTTACCTGTGTTTTGGCACAAATATCCAATCTGCCTCCTCTTTCCTCTCCAGTGTCCTTTCCAGCTTCTAATAATTACAATTCTACCTTCAGATTGATTTTTAGCATCCATACGTGACAGAAGATATGCATTGTCTTTCTGTGTCTGGATTATTTAAATTAAGGTAACATTCTTCAGTTCTATCCATTTTGCTGCAAATATAGTGGGCTTTCATTCTTCTCAATAGCTGAATAATAGTCCAATGTGTGTATTTCATATTTCTTTATCCACTCATTTTTTGGTAGGCATCAAGGTTGATTTCATTTATTGGACATTGAAAATTGTGCAGCAATAACATGAGCATGTAAATATCTCTTTGATATCTAGCATACCATCTGTAAAATCCTTGTAATTTATGAGAACTGCAGAAAAAAAAACTTTGACTCTAAATTATAATTTTTTTTTGTCTTGGCAATGTCTACTAACCACCAGCAGGATACATCCTACATAATATAGTATTTTATTTGATTATCAATGATAGAAAATCAATTTTGAATTCCCAGAAAAGACAGCTACTTCATCCATGTACTGTGTTAAAACGGAAAAGAATTCCTCCTTAGGATTTCCTCAAATCCATGTTCTCATTACATAGATAATATCTGATTTTGAATATATAAATTACAATATTTAGATCTTACCTTCCCCCTATATAATATGTCATCTGGACAATTTAAGTATAAATAACATTCAGAGGTTAATAACAGGATTGGTACAAGGACTAAATAATATAATGTAATTATTTATAAACTGTGATATACTGTTGATGACATTATAATCCTACACTATCATTTTCTTTTAGGTCAGAAATAAATACAGTCGTCTCAAAGCTGTGTTGAGCACAATAAATAGCCATTTAGCAATTTCTCTAAGAAGAAAATGTCATGACAAAATATTAATGAAATACAGCTACTGGTATGTACCCTTTTATTCTCAAAACAAATGTCCCAGGTATGCACCATTGTTTATTACCATTTCATAGACCAGGAAACTGAGGTCACACATTTGGCAAATCACAGAATTAAGACCCAAACCTTTCTCTTGTGAGTGCCAAAGCTCTAGTCTGTGCTCTGTAGCACAAACAAGCCTCATGGCAAATTCTCAGACTGTGACTGAATGAGTGGGAGATGCCAGGCCTTAAACAAACACTTGGGAAAAGTTACCAGCACAAACTGGGATTAGAAAGGAATAGTTCTTTTCCCTCCTGGATGTTTACACTGGTGTTTCATCCATTCATGAGCAGCAAAACACAGGAAATCTGGGCTGTGAGTTGTTGGGATCTAAGGGAGCCCACGACTGACTCATGTGTTGTTTCTATATTGCACTTGCCAATTATATTTTTAAACAGCAGCTACTGTGATATACTTTTTTCTCTCTCAGGAGTTCACAAACAAGTTTTTAATTTTAAGGTCAAATCGGAGGTTACTCTCAAGGTATGGGAAATTCCATTCCCATGGCTGCGTCTGGACACGATTTCTTTCTCCCACAGGGGATTCTGGAATGCAGACTCGCAGGCTGACAGGCAACGGGAGACACAGAACAAGACTGCAGAAATGTGCTGGTGGGGAACACTGCTCTTCTATTTCCATGTTAATATGGAAAAATAAAATGCTGGACAATAAAAGTTCCAAAAATGTTTGAGGTAGAAAGAAGAATCTCACTTTAACTTACAAAATTAGGTCTTCAGTCCCTCCAGTTTTATTAGATTATAACAGTTATACCCATCCTAGAAAAAGATACTGAAACATCTGGCTTCTCTGCATTTATTAGCTTAAGTAATATTGATAAAGATGAAATTAATCTAGATTTTTGATCTCTTGATGGTGGGTAATGGTGGCAGTGAGAAAGTAGTAACCTGAGTCTCTTATGGAAAGCTGTAGAAATATCCTAAACCATTCTAACTTCCTGGAAAGAACAGGGAGTAATCAATACCACCCAATGCACACTGTGACTCTTATAAAGTAACACTCTTGGCTTATGCCTCAAGGGCTGCTCATTAGCTCAGCAGCCAGGCACCTAGGCAGGGCAAATGCTCTAATCAGGGGCTTGTACTCTGAATACAGACTTCTTTTAATACCCATGATACCTCGTTTAGACCACTCTCTCCCACTTTGCTTCTTTTCTGAATGGAGGTTAACTATATAACATGCTTGTTGTTTGTAAAAGCATATGCCCAGTAAATCACCCTCTTGATTTTTGCTTTGTGTCCACAGATCTGTGGTATGGTGTCTTACATGAACTCGACTAAGTGATTGTAAAAACCAAGGTTGTTGAAATCTGACCCAAGTTTTAAAAAAAAAGTCACATACACACACACACACACACACACAAAGAAAAATTCAGTATTTTATTTGTGAAATGCCAGCTCCAATCTGTATGGAGCTCATGGTAAATTACCCACCTGTTTTCACTTACATGACATTAAAAAACACTTACACATCATTACATTTTGGTATCATATTAGTGAAAATGAATGCAAATGCAATATGAGATAAACAGTGCTAATGAGATACAAGGTTGCTCCTGTGTTGCCCTGATATGATTACTGTGCTCCTGATCAACTTTTGGTCATTTAATGGAACTCTGGACCTTGTTGTCTTGACAAGAACAGAATGAGACCATTGTTCCTCCCTCCTATTTCTCCACATATTTGTACTGCTTCTTAAAAGAGTTGAGCTGGATCACTGCAAGACATTTCAACTTTAAGAATGCATGGATATCAAGTTGGTATTTTCCTTGTGGACAATTTAGAAGTGCAGTTGAAGTGCACACACTAATGAGTTTTTAAAATTTTAGAGGTGTAATTAAAATGTTGCCAGAATATTTATTTCTAAAAGCAATAGCTTTCCTTTAGCTTGTAAAATATATCACAATATATTCTCCAAGTGGGACCATCTTTAGACAACCAATGGTAGGCCACACTGCACCTTCAATACAATTTTCAGCTGCACAAACACAACCTATATTTTCCCAAAAGAACATTGATACAATTGGTAGAGCAGAGAAAAAAAAAATCTCTCTTTGGTGTTAAACATGCTTCCTACTTAGCAAAATGCATTGAGTACAACACTAGTTTCCCCATTCACCCATTCACCTTACCAACCAAACCCATGAAAAATAGAGAATCATGAGAGTTCAGCTTTAGTACACTTTGTTTAAACAAGTGCTATGGTGTATTTATCTAATGTTGGAGGAGGTTTCAGGAAGCATGGGTGAGTGATTATGGAATATGGGGCCCTGCCTCATAATTTAGCATTCACCAGATGGCCAGGGGAATGGTCTACAGGCAGTAGAAAGAGTAGCAGAACAAATGAGCAGGTTCTGCATCCTTGGTACATATATCTACATCCTGTAGATATATACCTATATCTATAGATATACATATGAATTTTTCTTCATTGATAGAACCCCAGGACTCATTACCATAGTATTCAGAATTAGAGATACTGCTTTAAATTTGTGTTTTTTCATATTGTTTCTCACAGTCATCTCCAGAAGGTATCTATTTGAGAATTAGACAAAATTCACCACAAAGCAAAACCCTCCATCATCTTTCAGCCCACTTTTATAATACTCTAAATTCCATTGTCATCTCTTCTACAAAGTGTTAGTAGATTGTCTTGGTTACTTTTCTCTCATTGCAGAGATAAAACACCTGACATCCACAATGAAGGAAGGAAAGGATTATTAATTCACAGTTTGTGGAGGTTTCAGTCCATAGTCAGCTGGCTCCATGGAACGGTGGCATGGCAGAGGAGCAATTGTTTATGGTGGCAGAAGACAACAAAAACAACAAGAGCAAAAATGAAGGAGTGCAAGAGAAGACTTTTTCTGCTCCTTATATTGTACATAGGCTATCCAGCTAGGGTGGATGTAGCACTCACACCCATAATCCCAGTTTTGGATCATGAATTAATTACAAACTCTAGAAACCCACCCCCATGACTGCATGAGGCTTTAGTGGGGACATCTAGATACAAGCCATAACAAAGATACAAGAAAAAGGTGACAGCTACAATTTGGATCTAGGAGATCCTTAAAGCCCTTGTGTTGAAGGTTTGGTTCTCATTGTGGTCCTACTGGAAGGTAGGAGAGACTTTAACTGGTCAGAACTAGTGAGATGTCTTTAGGTTACTGAGGGCATGCCTTTATGGGACTGTGAGAGGCTTAACTCTACCAAAGGCTTCTGCCACTGCTCTCTGTCACCCCTACTGGAAGTCTGATGAAAATGAGCCTATTTTTTTATAGATTGCAACTTCAAAAATTGTGAGTCAAAATAAACTTTTTGTTTATAAGTCAATCACCTCAGGTATTTGTTACATAAAATGAACATTGATTAACACATTGAGTAAATGGTAATATTATGGATCAGAACTAGAAAGAGAAGCAAGTACAAATGTGAGGAAACTCCTCAATAAAGAAAAAGCCTCTGGAGACACTTTGGTGAAAACTTTTAAGAAGATATATATTTCTTTGTCAATCTTGTGGTATGCCACAGCTCCACATCAGCTTGTCTGGGTTCTCGTCTGCATACTGGTCAGAGTTTCCTCAGAATCATGTTCAGAGTTTCTCAGTGATCCAGGTTGCTCAACTCCTACAGCCAAAAGAAGAAAATGGCTACTGCTTTAGCTGGCAGCAGACATTAGCATAATCCACATGGCACTAGTCTTAGGTGCATACAGAATGCAATAGTTATGAGATCAGGAAGACTTCCACCTAGGTTTTAGAAGGCCTGTGTGGCCAGGCCTTTTCCCCCTGAGAAGGCAGTGTGTGAAGATTGAGTGTGAATCCAAAGGTGCAGTGGAGACCCCAAAGCATGAAGAAGACATAAACTTAGATCCTCTGAGGAAACCTGCAAAGAGGGAACAGAGTAGGCCCAAGAGAGAAGTCTTAGGAGCTAGAGTCACTGAAAGTGCCACAGGGATGGAGCCACACAAGCCACAACTTGTCACAGATTGCTTCAGATGTTCCATATGGAACTGCAAGACTTAATGTTTGTCCTGCTGAATTTTGGATGTTCTTTGGTCCCAATCCTTTGTATCCTCCTGTGTGTGGCTTTTGGAATGGAATGTCTTGGATGTTGAAAGTGTTTAACTTTCTTTTCATTTGTACAGGGGCTCACAGATAAGAGTTTGCCTTAGATCTCAAAGGAGACTTGGAACTTTGACTTTTCAGCAATGCTGAAATTGTTAGGACTTTGATAACTCTTAGAGTTGGAATGAAATGCCTTATGCGTAAAGAGATGTGCAAGGGATGGTGCCTGGAATCACTGAGCACTCTGAACTTGATTCTAAGGAACAAACTTTCTATGTTACAGCCATTCTGAAACCTGGTTCAGTTGCCACTATTCTGGAAACCAGTGTGTCTGTTGCTACCATTGTAGAATATAATGTGGCTGTCACCATTCTGAAACATGGTTCTCTGCAGTTTTCTTCTCAAAGTAAAGTCTCACCTTTGCAGTTTTGAGGCTGCAAATGATGGAGACTTGCTGCTTCTTGTGATGCCCTCAGGTCATCTTTTATATTCTGCTGTTCCTTCTCAACAATTGAGATCATCTCAGCTCTATCTTTGCAGTCCACAGCTTTTCTGGAGCTTCCTTTCTGGGCAAACTCACAGCATTTTAAATCACTGCTTGGCTCTTTGCTCTTGATTCACAACATAGATCTGGCTAAAATCCCTCAACAATAGCCATCCCAATGCCTCAACATTCCACTGCCTTGAAATTTCTTCTGCCAGATTAATTAGTCTCCCTCCCTTAATCTTAGATTCAACACAAAACCTCTGGACACAAGTAAAATGTAGACAAACTTTTGCCAATCCATAGCATACATCATCTGGAGTCCAACAAGTCAATGCAGTCCCTCTTCTCAGAAGAACCCTCCCAAGACTGGCCTTTACTGGCAAGATGTTTATCAGTTTTCTGGTCTGCTGAGCTGTGACCAGAATCTTCCATAAAGAACTGCCTAGAGTGTTCCAGCACTACTCTTTCAAAGATATACCTGGATTTTTCCAAACTCTTCTCACAAGTCAGTCCCAAAGGCTCTTGAACCACATGGTTAGGTATTGTTGCAGCAACAACCCCACTCCTGGTACCAAATTCTGTCTCGGTTACTTTTCTCTCATAGCTGCAACAAAACATTTGAAATGAAAACTGAAGGAATGGAAGGTTTATTTAGCTCACAGTTTGTGGAGATTTCAGTCTACAATCATCTGGCTCTAAGGCAGAGTAGTGAGGCAAAAGGGCAACTGTTCATGGTGGTAGAAAATAGAAAAGTAACATGACCAAAAAAGGAGGAATGTGAGAGAAGACTTTCTGGCCCTTATAGTTTATGTAGCCTACCCACCTAGAGTTGATTGTAGAACTTACACCTATAAACCTAGCATTGGCTTTGGGGGGACATCTAGACACAAACCATAACACAGACCCTTCCCCAAGCCCCATCAGGATAGGTTGCTTATGTATTTATTATAACATTTACTGAATTTACCATATATATATATATATATATATATATATATATATATATATATATAGTATTACCTTGGTCCACAAACTTAATCCATTCTAGTCACAGAGATTCTTTATCTACTAGATTAAGAACACCTTTGCAGCACTATTTATCATGGATCCTCACAAAATATAAGGCAGTGCTACATAGCCACTAAATGCTTCCCATTTGACTGCTGATTTCCTGAAAAAAAGCACCAAAATAACCTGTGACAAAGCAAGGTCAAGTCTTGGTAGCATCTATGATCAGGAAAAGCAAAAATGAGACATCTCTGAACTTTAAGGGGTTCATAAGGGAGGTGCTTAGCTTGAGAGGGTGACCCAAGCCTGGATGAGTTTGGTGACAAATTATTTAGGATGGGTGGATACCAGAGAGCAAACATTTTTAAGGCAGTACTGAGTAAATATTTGTTTGATGAATCCTGAGAATGGGTACCATGGTGGCTAGGGCAGTGTATCAAATTGATTGGTTTTGGGATCCACCCAGGGGATTTAGTAGAGTTTGTTTCTGGGTGTTTCTGGATGAGTCACAGAGGAGTGGCCTTGATTATCCTTTTCTTGTCCCTTACTCTTTCCTCTCTTACATAGTTTCTTACTCTTTTCCTGTATGCCATGAACAAAGCAGCTTTGCTTTGCTCCAGGCCTTTCTGCTATGACATACCTGCCTGGCAGCCAGGTGATGCATTAAAATGTGATCCATATTAAGTCTGTCTTCCTTTAAATCATGGGTGTCAAGTTTGTATCCAACAATAGGAAAGTTATGCAGGTACTTACTCCCTAGAGGGCTGAGTGTGCTAGCAGTCTATTGTTTGGAAAAAATAATTTATGAGAAATAAGCAATAAAATTATTTGCAACATTAGTTTCCTGGACAAGAATTGTCTAGATTATCAAAGGAAGAGATCTGAGGTGTACACAGTCAGATGAACATAAACCCTGAGCTGCGGGGGTGTAGATGATTTAAAGTTTCATCATCTATTTGGAAGGCTTCACTTAGAGTTAAAAGTTTTCCTTTTTCCCTTATTAAAATTAGAGTTTCACCTAACTATGGTGGCTTAGTTCCTTCAAAGAAAAAACAAGAAAACATCACAATTATTATTGTATTTTGCAGAACAAAATTTTTTTCTCTAAACTAATTTAGATTTTTCAAAAGGAAAATGGGTGGGAGAAATGGGTAAAAGCAATGTTGAGGTGAAAAGAACAATAAAATGGGTCAGATTTGTGATCATATTCCTAAAACATCCTTAACTATGTATCAATTTCAATAGTAAGACTTTTTCCATAAAGCAATACTACCTATTTAAACAGCAGCCTAAATTTAATAACAGGAAACATTAAAATACTCACACAAAGGGTCAAAAGAAAGTCAAAGAATAACAAAGTAAACAAGCAAAAACCCAGTTCTGTAAATTTTCTGTTTCTATGGTCTACTTATATGGAAATGACTAAGGGCTGGCATAGAGTCAGGACTCAGTTAATGACTAATAAATGATTGATATTTGAAGCATAGATTTATATCAATATGAATCATTTTTGATGTTTAGAAATGCTGTGTAGACATCAGAAATAATTTGTAGTAACTCTATAGGGATTATGTGCAATTATACCAGTATAGGAGCTTGGGGTAAAGGAGTAGAGAAGAAGTGCAGGAAAATTCTCCAGAGGAGACAGAGGTCATTGGACAGTAAGAAGCACAATCCTAAAGAGTCTGAGAAGCCAAGAAATTGGGAAGAAGGAAAATAAGAGGATAAAAATATTGGCATAAAGCATTTGTGTGAAAACCTGGGGTTCCCACCATCACAGTGGTCTCACTCTGAAGAGGTGCTTTGCTCTTCCTTTCTATAGAACAATGCCCAAGGAATAATGTTTTCAGGAAAGTTCTATGTTACACAAGGACTTCAGAAGGACAGTTCCCTGGTGTCTGTTGGATTAGTTTGGCCTCATCTTTCCATGTCAAGGTTGGGTTCTCCAACAGAAAATGCTAAAATAAACTTTCCAGTGTCAATGATTAATTTGTAAAATCTTACACATTAAAGAAAAAAGGTGTGTAGAATGACACAGAAGGGTCCTTCAACCCATAAGCTAAGTTTCTGCCAACTTAAAGCAATGATTGCGCAAAATAAGAGTTCCATATTGGGCTGAGATGACAAAGATTCCTCAGTAAGATTTTACTCAGTGGTTGGCTGGAAGAACGTAATCCCTGCTTAGAAGCTGAGGCAGATTCTAAAGGTACTAACATCTTGAGAGTGTCAGCTAACCACAGCTTTAAGCAAACTGGGCAGCAACCAAGACCTTTCCTGAAGGAACATCTCAGAGTCCTATGTCCATGTCTGCCACAGTCTAACACCATGGGCCACATTGGATTCACTCTATGTGTGCTTTCATGGAGCAGCATGTCTGGGAGTCTAGAAACTTCTGTTACAGTAGCCAATCTGATGAGAAATCTCTTAGAATTTGTAACAGTGACTCGATTCTGCATCTCTTCACTGACAACTACATTTACTGATAAGATCCTATGTCATTAGACACGACAGCATGTGGGATCTCATGTCTGGTAGTCAGTTATGCCAGAAGCTCCTAGATAAGTGTGCTGTTTGCGACCATGTGCACAGAAAATGGTAATTTATGCTCACAATAAACATCTATTCTATGAAAATGAACCCCTGTACCTTCCAAATGGAAGATGACCATTGATAGTACATGTTCCCATTTGCGTTTGATGATTTAAGCATCAGGCATGCTGAGGGCTGGAAATCAATGTTTCAGATCAAACAATTGTACAGAGAGGAATTCAGTATTCCTATACATTTTTTTCTGTTCAGATCTTTAACAGATTAAAAGATGCCCATCCATACTAGGAAGAGCCACCCATTTTACTGCCTCAACCAATTTAAATGTCATTATTTCTGGAAACATCCTCATAGAAATATTCAGAAATGATGTTCGGTCAGATATCTGGACTTCCTGTAGCATAGTCATGTTTAGATGTCATGTAGCCTTATATTTTTGATCATTTATTCTTACTTCTTCCACATGTGTGTATTTATATGAGCGTGCATATGCACAGACACATGAATACACATACGTGGATGTTGATCCTTACACCTTACCGGCTGGCCATCTGTTTTGTCTCTGTGACGGCTTTACTCTATGAACCAATCCCATAGTCCTCTCTGGTCTATTCCACATAGCTACCACACTGACCTTGGTGTCTATGCATCCTTTCACCAAGGGTAGCTCATTATTATCAGCCATGAGATAAACAGCCAGACTCAAAACCTCATCTCAACATCTTGCTTTTCAGAACAATTCCAAGATTAAGTTTTCCAGGAAGCAGATTCTAATGCAGTTTTTGGAGATACAGAAATTTACTGGGGAATAATACCTGTGAAAGGAAACTGGGAGGAAGCCACATGGGCCAGGGGATTCATCAATGCAAAATGTAGTCTGGACAGTCTGCAAGCTCAACTGGAGCACCAGAGCAAAGATTGCTGGTAGGAAGAGTTCCATAGTTGGTCAGAAATAGAAATGTCCTTGTACCTCTGGTTCCCTTAGTCACTGGCAAATGTTTAACGATGGCTTTCCAAGGAAGAAGTGCTGGTTTGTAGCATCTGCCAACTTTTGCAGTATAAATGCTTGCATCATGGCTGATTTGAAGCCATGGAGATAATATAAATGAAGAATTGTGCACTTATCAGCTCTCCCATCAACTTGTGGGAGCCAGGACACCACTGGCTGGAGACCACCCTGAGTAGGTAGTGACTCCACTCCAAACCCAAGGCTTGAGCAGCCTATAGCTGAAGACTGTCAGCTAGTCACATTGCTTGATGCTGGGTGATGATGGCTTCCTTGACAGAGTATGTGAGCAGCTCTTTTTCTGTCACACCAGGGACAGCCTGCTGTAATATATATGCACTGAGTGACGGAGAAGATTGGATCATCTATCAAAAGGGAAGAAATACGTTTCCTGGAGGTATAAGCATGATGATGGAAGAAACGGAGGAGGAAAATTAGATGCAGTTTAGAATGAAGGAGCAAGAGTGCTGTTTTTCTATTTCCATGTTAAGAATTAATTTGTCATAATAAAGAGAAATGAGGAATCCTTATTTCAACTGCTACTCTCTCCTGCTCATCCTCATTTGGTTATGATTTGATACCTCTGGAAAAAAATAATTTTTATTTATTCTTCTAATTTCATGGATAAGAAAAGGAGAGAATGAGCCATAGGCATAGCTCAGTGGCACAGCACATGCCTGGCAAGCACAAGGTCCCAAGTTCAATTCCTGGTACCAGAGAGAGAGAGAGAGAGAGAGAGAGAGAGAGAGAGAGAGAGAGAGAGAGAGAGAGAGAGAGAGAGAAAGGCCATCAGGACAGAGAATAATTGCTTAGTTGGGACTTATATTATGATTTATTTCCCCTATCAAAGCTATAGACTTGCATGCTATGGATGTATATTTTATGGAGAAGGACTATGTGACCCTTATGTACATTAAGTACCTTCCTCATCCTCAAAAATTTAGTTCAGTCCTCTTCTCCAGCAGGTTAAGTCTGAATCCCTTCTCCCTCGGTGGTTTCACAGCCCTACTTATTTCTAGTTTAGCATTTGCATGCTACATTAAAATTATTTATGTGCTTTTTCATCCCTCCAGCTAGGGAGCTCCTGGTAGCAATGACTCTCCCTAGTGCCTGCTATGTCTGGCACATAGTAAAAAAAGTGACTAAGTTAAAGCTGGGGCCCAGAATTGCCAGTTACAAAATCACTGCTCCCTTTTTGCTACAAAGTTTTTATTTAGGGTCAAGGGCACAGATATGTATGCAAGTGCATGCCCTCACAACTGCTTATAGATAAAAATACAGATACAGATGTACAGACGAACAGCAGCAATGACAGGAGGCAGGTGCTGTGACAAACAAGGGGACAAGTGGCTTTAGCATTTGTTGATTTGGGCTTGTTACTTTCCCATTGCTGCACATGGGCTTTGGCAGTCAATGTCACGGACATCTGTGGTGGTATGTGGATCGTGGCAGCCTTGTTGGCTCAACTCGTGGTGAAATGGGCTGAGGGCTGATGACTAGCATGAGGGTGGGTGAGCTGTCTGCTCATTTCTGAAGTTTGCCTTGTGGTTGTCTCTTTTATACCTTGAGCTGCCCCTAAGCTCCCAGGGAGGCTAAGCAAAGGTAGCTTAATTACAGAAGCTGTTATTTACTAGGGCCCCAGCTGAATCCATCAAACTAACTTCACTTTAACCTGAGCCAGATTTGATTATGAAACCTATTTATCCAGTGTTTCCCCCTTTGGCTCTGCGTGTTTTGATTTAGGTGTCTACGCTTACCGATTTGAAAGGTAGCTATGTTCTGACACATTTTATACTTTTTAAAGTAATACTGCATGTAACATAATTTTGGGGGGGCATGCATTCAACACAAACAAACAACAAGAAAAAGGCCTTTGAATTTAGAATAATGGGTACCTGCAAGGCAGCAACTTGCTTGAGAGATTTTGCTCAAGTAACTTATAACTATCAGTAGAAACCCCTAGGGAGTGACAGCTGTTTTTGCAGAAGCTGTTTGCTGTGGAATAAACAGACAAGTGCTCTATATATCATTTTAAGTAAGACAAATAAAGCACTGTTTCCACCTTACAACGATGTCATTGTCAGTTATATAAGAATAATTCTGTGTGACTTTTTATGAATTCTTCCCCTGTGCAGAAATACAATGGCCTAATTTTCCACTCCCTGTATTATAAATAAATGGGCTTCTTCAGCAATCTCAGGTCCAACCAAACTACCTCCTCTTGAGCAAAGAGCATCTTTCCTCCTTCTGAGCACTCACCTGTGGAGAGTGAAAGGCGTTTTTACCTGTGGACACCTGCGGCACCTGGATCTTATCACCCACCCATCTTACCACCTCAGCCAATGGCAGCTCTGGGATTATGATGGGTGCATCCCAAGTATAAGTGATCCCTGGCCGTGTCCATTGTCAGGACTCAAGAGGAAAGGAATCCTTGACCAATTAGTGCAGATGGCTCAGTGTGAAGAATTTGTCTTGTTTGGTGGCATTTGTACCTAGGATTTAGTTCCCCTCAAGAGAAGCACTAAAGGATCTTGAAGCAACAGTCATACCAATTTAAAGTCATCTTGAAAAGCAGAATAAAAGCACTGATTCAAATAAATAGAATGATAAAGGACAGAAATAATGTATATATGCATTACTTGTCTTTTCTCATAAAATTATTTTTAGTTTTAGTAGATTGACTGAAGTATAGTTGGTATACTAACCTGTACATAACAAACTGTATGTATCATTTTGTAAGTATGACATGTTCCTGTACCTACAGAATCATCACTGCAATCAAGATAATGAGTATATCCACCACTTCAAAGGTTCTTTGGGTCCCTTTATGATCTCATCTTTGCACACCCTCTTTGTTGCAAAGTCTCTACCCCAGACTCCAGGAAACACATCAATCTGCTTTCTGTTGGTATCAGTTATTTGACCTTTTCCAGGACTTTACATAAATAGTATTATAGTACATATTCTTTTTTATTTTAATGAGAAAAAGGTAAAACACAGGAAAATCAAGAAGCAAATAAATCAGAAAAACAACAAAAATAAAATGAGAACAATAACAAAACAAAGCAACAGCTATATAGGTTTTCAAAATAAAATGATAGAAATTTAACAATGCTTGTCATATTACATATTGTTATCTTCAAAAGAGTTGCTCAGGTTACCAGATACATGAATAAAACAAAACAGCTATACAGAACAAAACATTGGATTTCAAAAACAAGACAGAAAGACACACTGTTGCTACAATGCATACTGCTATCTTCCAAATAGATGCCCAGATCACCAGCCTTAGGCCTGCAAAGTCAGTCAAACAGTACACAAGTATTAAGTTATTGTTTTTAGTCCAGTTGGCATCATTTCAGCCTGACTACCTCTGAATCAGCCCATTGCTTACAGCGGTGGATGAGGTAGGAGGGGCATTACTTTTCTTGTCTCCCAGCCTATGCGCTGGCAGGCTTGAAGGAAGGTGTGGTTTGGCTTCCTGATTCTCTTCCTGGTTCCTTTGATGCTACCCCTGGTTCCCAGTAGATAGTCTTATCACAACTATTTTGAGATCTATTTGTTCCTTTCTATTGCTGAGTAGTACTCTATTGTATGGATCTGGTATGGGTTTGATATCGATATGCCTATATCACAGTCTTAATGACGGGCTTTTAAATCATTTCTAGGCTTTAGCTATTAAAAATAAAACTTCTATGAACATTTGTGTTCAGGAGTTTGTATGGAAATATGTTTTCATTTCTCTTGGGTAAAAAGTAGAACATTTGGGAGGAGTAGTTAAGATGGCCAATCAGTGAGCAACAAAATACAAAACCTCCCAGGAGAAACAACTCATATGCCAGAATAAAACACCCTGGAGAGACCCAGACAGAGGAATATGGAGCCTCTTGATACAGGAAGAAATTAAAACATAAAAAAGCTCGTCAAATATGTCAGGACTACAACTGAAACAGCTAAAAATTACAGGACACAGCATTTTCATGGTGACCCACCAAGTTTGCACTGGTCTGAATTTGCTCTGGTTTGAATCCATGCTGGCAGGCAGAGCCGCCCAAACTCATTCCCGCTGCCACTCACAGGAACTGCAGCAGCGCTGAAGTCGGGGCTTGGTGAGCCCAACAGAGAGTGGAGCCCACGAAGGGACCTTCCTTAATCCCAGTCAGTCCTGGGAATGAGACCCCACCACCATGGGAAGGGCACAACCAAATGGGCGACATGTTGGAATTGGGCAGAAGGAGCCTGAATTGGGAGTGACAGTGACTTCAGTTGGTTGCTCCCTCCCCAGAGCAGATTCATGGGATTTGCTTGGACTGGGCCATGCCCCTGGCCAGGACCCAGTGAGCCATCCCAAATTGATTGCCTGCACCTAACATGCACTAACTGAGTGAAGGCCCCTGAAGTTCAGCTGGCCCAGTGGGGAGGGACAGGAAAATGCAGCCACTGCTTACACCTCAGTGACAAGAGCAGTCAAGAGAGGGCAGAGGTTCTTCACCAGCGTGCTTCAGAGGAAATGTGGCCAACAGGTAAGGGGGCTGGGACCTGCACTGTAACCTGTGTGGAAGAAGCCAGGGCCAAGACAGCAGAGAGAGGCAAGAGGAGGCCCCCAGCCCAGAACCCTGAGAGCACTGATCCAGGAGAGGGAAAAACAAGGGAGACTGAGGGCCACAAACACGCAAAGTCAGACATGGCTTCAGTGGACATTAAGAGATATCTTCAGGACCATATAGATGAGCTCAAAACTGAAATATTAAATCAGGTAAAGCAAGATATGAGTAGAGTAATAAAAGAAATGCTCTCAGGAAGCATCTCTCAGGAAGATACAGATGGAAGAAGGGAAGAACACAAAAAAAGTAGAGAAACATTTGATAGAGAATATAAAGAAAATATAAAATACATGAAGCAGATTCAAAGAAAACTTCCAGGAAATTAAAAACTCCATTGAAAGCTGGCAAAACTCCTTAAAAGAAACTAAGGATAGACTATCAAAACTTGAAGACAAGTTTGCAATGTGTGATCTTGAAAGGAAAGATCTCTTAAAAGTAGCAAGGAAACAGGCAATAGCAATACAAAGGCTAGAAGATGACAAGAGAATCTACAATTTAAGAATAAGAAATGTGAACGAAGAAGCAGGAATACATACAGGTGAATTACAAAGGCTATTCATAGAAATAATTAAGGTATTTCTTCCCTTCTGTATGCCTCACATAACTGAATACGTTTTCTTTAAGAAAACACATTCAGTTATGTGAGGCATACAGAAATCCAGCCACTTACAGCCAAAACAGATCTACACCCAGACATATAATAATCAAGATACCAGAAATTCAATATAAAAACAGAATATTAAAAGTCATCAGAGAAAAGAAACAGATTACCTATAAAGGTAAGCCCATCAGGATCATGGCTGACTTCTCAACACAGACCATTAGATCAAGAAGAGCTTGGAGCGAAGTATTCCAAGCCCTGAAGAAAATAACCTCCAGCCCAGATTGATGTACCCTGCAAAACTGTCACTAGAAATGAATGGATGCTTCCATAACAAAGAGGAACTGGGGGAATTTGTGACCACCAATCCAACCCTACAGAGAATACTGAAGGACATTCTAGAGAGAGAGAGAAAAAAATACCAGGATTTTAGGAACAATGGCAGAAAGGCCTTAATGAGTGGGGCAGTAGAATGAAGGAGAGAACTAGACAAACAGGCAGAAAAATAGCATAGCAGAAATGAGGCAGAGAAGGATAACTAGAATCTCTAACATAGATGGCCTTGATACACTATATTGTTAATAGTGCACCAGGATTTAAAACCCACATTACTCACACTACTCTGCTTAGATGTATTATATTCTGTTCCAGTCATTCTACCTGTACTAGATTTGAGGGCACAGACAGTAATCCC